>JAAAKQ030275300.1:0-27575 GCA_010016005.3 Zanna intricata | reverse complement strand
TGAACCTTAGAACTCTCGACTTCGAAATCAGCTGATTTGCGATGTCGCGTTATCCACTAGACCAGCCCGGTGGGCTGTATTATTTTTATCCGGTGTTATTTTTTCAACTCGGCTAGAAAACATTTAAAATAACAGTTCCTGAATTCAAAAAAATGGATTTAAGCCCGTTATATTAGTCGGATCTGTGTAATATTTAACTTCAAAATGTTTTACAATCAATTAAATGTTCGAAAAATGAAAATTGTAATAAGCCGTTAAATCTTTGAAAAAAAAACTTGGATTTAAAAAAAAATTCGTAGAAATTAATTTTAATTCCTAGAAATTTAGAATTTTAATTTTTTTCCTAGAAATTGTAATATCAGTCGAACTTTAAAATATTTTAGTATTAAAGCTTATTAGGTGACACGAGTATAGTGGTAATCTTAAATGCATTTTTTCACGCTTGACCGGACAGCACTTTAGGGAACAAATTAATTTTATTTCGGTTCCTGAGCTTGGGATCTGTAAATCGAGTCATTTCCCACCGTGTGTTACAGACGGTTCGACTCTAAAATATACGGTTGAATATTGAATTTCTTATAGAATTAACGCGTACAGAAGTTAAAATTTACACTCTGGATAGTTTGGCGATTAAAAATTAAAACGGTAGTCGACTTGATATTGATTGTATAAAATTATTGTCGGTAATCGATGTAATTGTAGGATAGAAAAAAAAGAGGGTCGTAGCGTAAATTATCAGGAAGAATAAAGACAACGTCTGGTGGGGTGGGATAGGGAGGTTAATGATGACGTCACAGCTCAACGACCTTGTCCATTGTTGCAAGGTCAGACGTTGGGGATGCCAGCTGTTCACAAACTGCTGCTGCTGCTGTGGGAAGTAATTTTTTTTTGCACATAAAGCAAATCGTCGTCGGCAACGTTGTAGTAGTGTACTCTTCTCGGTACACTTGTTATTTAATGTTTTTCATAACGTGTTATTATTAAATTCGTCGGGAATTAAGATTACTTCTTTTTTTTTTTTGGTACTATTTGCTGAACTCTTTTTTGTCTTTTATTATTGTCTACATTCTTGATATTAGCACATGCTGTTACAGAAATGGGTTTTTTATTTTAAAAGCATCAATAGCAGTTTATTTCGTATTTTTCTCCCACTACTCTTCCTGTACATATATATATATATATATGTATATATATATCTGATATAAAGTTCTTCCTTATCACTATTTTCACTATTAAACTTGTAAGGTACTTGAAATTATATTTGTCAATGATTTTTTATAGGCATAAAAATGCAGAAAATATTTTGGGAGATGTACGACCGGTTATAATAAATATCATTGTACTTTTTTTTTTTTGTAATATAGAAACTTTTTAACTTGAAGAAAATTATTTTTAATTTTTATTTTATATAAATGAAAGGTTTAAATCGCCAATATTTTAATTATTAGAATTCTAGTATTTTTTAAACCTTTTTAAGATTCATGGCACCATAGACGGAATTTCAGATAGTTACGGCTAATTTGTGTGTGTATATGTACGTACGTACTTATACTAACTCTGATGGAAACATATTTATGCATATATTTCCTGTTGTTATCGAATTAGGTGATCTGCCAATCATGGGTTTTTATATATATATATATATATATATATATATAAAGTCCGAATGTTTTTGAAAATTCTAGGCAGAGAAATCCGACATGGTTTTGGAAAAATCGAGCCGTGTCCGCTAATCGGCTACTCGACTTGTCCGCTCAATGTGTCGTTGAGCGGCTATCGCTAAGCGGATACTGCGACTATAATACCGGGTTTTCTATATTACGATTTGTTTCAAAACAGAAAACGGTCCGTGTCTTACGAAAGACTCTAGTTTTTATGTGAAGCCTACCGGGTTGGTCTAGTGATTAATGCGACATCGCAAATCAGCAGCTAATTTTGAAGTCGAGAGTTGTAAGGTTCAAATCCTAGTAAAGGTAAATACTTTTATACGGATCTGATTACTAGATCGTGGATACCGGTGTTCTTTGGTGGTTGGGTTTCAGTTTATCGCACTTATCAGGAGTGCTCGACCTGAAATTGTACAAGACTACACTTCATTCGCATTCATACACGTCATCCTCATTCATCCTCTGAAGTAATACCTTACGGTAGTTCCGGAGGATAAACAGATAAAGAGAGAGAGTGTGGTAAAAAAATAAAATAAACAAATTTTTTTTATATTTGGCTTCTTTGCATAAGGTAGTAAATTTTATTTCAAATTAATACTTTTTATGTAATAAAGATATTTATTTTTATAAATTATATTAAACATACTAAATTATAACTAATTAGTTTTCATCTTTTATTTTTGTTGGTTTACCCGTAAAAGTGTGATTATTTCTGTAGAAGTAATTTAAAAAAAAAAAAAATTTTTTGTTTCCGTAGTTATTAAAATTGATTTTATTGCATTATTGTGAGAGGATGAGATGATTGAATTGTAGCGTGTGTGAAAAAGTGCCATGCCTGACCAGGATTCGAACCCGGGACCTCCGGATGAAAGGCCAAGACGCTACCACTGGGCCACGGAGGCCGGCAAAAATAAGATATAAGCGTATCTGAAGAATTTTCAGTTTTGGAGTTAAGAATTTTTTTTTTAACCGTTTGTATGTTTAAGGATAGTTTAGTAGATAATTTTCTTTCCTTTTTTTTATTTGTGAAATACGTTTGATTGACTTTTTTAAATTTGTTTTTTTTTTTGTTTTTTAACGAATGAAGGAAATATTCTGCAGTTATAAGTTTTTTAACTATAATTTGGTCAGACGCTCGTAAACATTTATTAACTTATAAAGTGGTTTATTATGTTAAAATAACGAATAAATAAGTTATTTCTTTTAAAAATCGATGATATACTGTTTGAGGGTATATTTATTGTGTATTTGAATCACGCTCATTCGATGAGTTAATAAATTCTTTTTAATAAATATTCAATTTTGGTAAATTTAATTAATTGTTTCTTAGTATTAAATTTTATTTATTTTTTGTGCTTATTAAAAAATGATAACATTTTCTATAAAGAAAGTCTTTGAAATGGGCTGGTTACGTTTTTTTTACAATTAAACAGATCTTTTTTAAATTAATTACAGTCGTTTGTTATTAAATTAATGTTTGTTATTAAAGATTCTGATCTGTTTATTTTTGGATGTAGTTTCAAAAAAAAAAACTTAATATTTTAATTAAAAATAGTATTTTTTTTATCTATATGTAGTGCTGACTTTGATTGAAAGAAATTATAGTTAGGTAAGAGTTTAAATGTTATCCTTAATTAAAATAATAATTGATATCATTGTAAAAAAATAAAATGGTTAAAAAGAATATTTTTTAAAACGTAAATTTTAACACCGCATTAAAACCATTAGTCTATTAATCGTTACACTGGCAGTTAATTCTGTTATACTCGTAAATGAATGTAAAGGGTCAACATTAAATATTTGATCAGTAATTTGCTGCTCTCGGAGTGTGTTTTTATGTTACTCGCGTGGACCTGTGAGTGAGGTTCTGTTCCTCTTTTCTTTTGAATAGCGAGAATCCGTATGCTATAGTTTATACGGACGACTTTAAAAAACGTTCTGTTGATACATGTTCGGCGTACCCGGAATCGTATTTTCATTTCGGAGTTGTATTCTATTAATTAGGCCTTAAATATAATTAAACCAATATTTCGACAGTAAAATAAAAGATAATTAATAATTTCATATCCACGGAGCCGGCCTCCGTGGCCGAGTGGTAGCGTCTCGGCTTTCATCCGGAGGTCCCGGGTTCGACTTTAGACCTACCCGGAGATTTTGTTTATTGTCCAATAGTTGTATAATAAACCTTATGATTAAATCGCGTAACGGATAAAACATTGGCCTCTTATTTACTTTAAAATATAATATACTTCAGCGAGCTTATGTATTTTAATCTTAGAACGATTGATTAGTTTAACTTTTGCGGACCAAATTTATTAAGGATTATTAAATTTTTAGAAATCAAAGTTATTTTTTTTCAGTGGAGTTTGGATGTTGTGACGTATATTACCCTATCTATAATTTTGAATAATGTTCTGAGAATCGATGTAAATGTTTACTCGTTTCAAAAATATACCCGATTTTTGTGTTTTTTTTTTTTTAGGATTTTATGCTATACATTTAATTCGTAGATATTTTATGTACAGTGCAGTTGGAAGGAAATAAAAAGGCGACTTGCTGAAACAGAAAACCCTGTCTTTTTTTCCTTGTTTAGAAATTTTAATATAGTACATTTGTATTGTCAGCGGGAAAAACTGCTTTTATTGCAATTACAGGTCGCTTCCGTATAATTTTCTGTGTTTATTCTTGTTCATGTATGCAAGGTCTTATGTTTAATAATATAAACAAATACTGCAAGGTGATATATATTGTGCTGGTCTGGTCTGCATTGTTTACGTAATTGCTGAATTCGTCTTCGTTTTACATTTAATACGTCACAGTTTTTTTTTTAGTAAAAATTCTTTCTTTGCGTGCGCGCGCGCGCACACACACATTCATACACTGGTAGAGCATTTTACATTTCAAATTTGTTTATACATTTTTTTTTTTTTTTATATATATATATTTTCCTGTTTTTTCTTCGGTATGTTTGTTTTCTCTTTAATTAATTATTTATTACTTGGCTTTTGTAGGGTTTTTTATACGTTGGATATTACTTAATTATACGATTGTAGTATTCTATGAAATGATTGTAAAATAAATAATAGTGATGGTTTCGTTTTTTGTTTTGTAATTGGCAAAAGAGAACATTTTTGCTGTCGGTTTTAAAGTAACCTGTTTCATTTATGTTCTTTTTTTCAGATCCTTAAATCGAAAAATGATAAAATTTTAAAACAAAATTGTGCATAAATACAGTACCTACAAGCACGTGTTTTTTTTTTTTTTGAAAATGAGTCGATAAATTAATATTTAAAAATTTAATTTCGGTTAAAATCGCTAAAAATATTATCATCTGGGTCTTTAAATCATATTTTATTTACATATATAAGAAGAAGATCGTTAGATAAATATACGAGTTATTAGTATTTTTTTTTAATATTTATTTTTTATGGATTTTTAAATTTCAATTTTTTTCTCTTTAAAAAAGTATTTAATCTTGCGTGAGAAATTCTCTCTCTTTACGTGCGTGCATGGTTTTTTACTCTCTTTTTTTTTCTAATGTAATGATGAGAACAGATGAAAATAAGAACTAACCTAAAGGTATCGATTGTTTAACTTGTCATGTAAATAGTAATTTAACTTAAAGGGATAGGTTTTTAAGGTTATTTTTAGTTTAAGTTAGTGTGTCGTTGAGTGTTTGTTAGTATTTTACAAAAAAGGTAAAACTTATACTTTTGTTAAATAGGATAAATCAGACTTCACATTTGTACTATCAATTTGTCAATACATTTATTCATTTCTTCAATCATGTTTCATTTTTTATTCTGTTTCTTTCTTTGTCTTTTGCCTTCTCGTCTTGTATGTTTTCTTTACCTCCTACGCCACTTCGTCTTGTAGAATGTAAACTTTTTAATTAAAGGTGAAAGTTTTAGACATAATTCAAAAGTAGTTTTCTTCAGTTAGTTATTTATACATTTTTATTTACTTATGTATTGTTCGTTTGCTGTGTCTAATATATAAGCCTATTGTTTTGTATTTAATTGACTTTAATTTAGTATAAAGTATACTAATTTGTGTTATAATGATAATTTTACAACACATCATACTTTTTGTCGAATTTGATAGGCCTATCAACGAGATGTACTCAATTTCAAGTTTACATCAGCAATAGCAGCACTTCAATGTTGGTGTATAAAATTAATTGGTATTTTTTATTTTTTGTCATCTCTAATGTTTTTATTATTAAATTTTCACTTATTTTTAATTATTATTTCAAAAAGTTATTAATAACTAGTATACGAGGTGTGATAAAAAAATACGGTGAATTATGTTATAAAAACAAAGTAAAAAAGTTTCCTTAAATATGAATTAATCTCCTTCAAAGTACTGTCCTTGGCCATCAAGCAATACACTTAATCCCAACGTTGAATCCACGACTGGAAGCATTTCTGGAAGGCTTATTTTGGAATGGCTTTCAGCTGCTCTGTCGTGGGCTTCTCAATGTCAGGAATGGTGTCAAAACGTTTCTCTTTTAGCACATTTTTATTTTCGGGAAGAGCCAGAAGTCGCATGGTGCTAAATCTGGTGAGTAAGGCGGATGTGGACAGACAGAAAGACTTTTAGCGGCCAAAAACTCGCGAATCAAAAGCTACTTGTGGCATGGCGCGTTGTTATGATGAAGAAGAAAGCCGTTGGCCAATTTTTTAGGTCTCTTTCTTCGCACATCGTCGTTGTTCAGGATCCATGTTTCACGACAGACACTGCAAACACGATCTCACTGTAGCGGCTATAGAAGCAGACCGACAAGCCGGAACGTGTTCAAACTTGGCACCGCCTGTCTCAACACATGAGGGTATGAGAGATACTAGTTGAAATAGATGCAGCGTAAGTAATTGCTGCTATAAAATTTCATTCACTGTATTTCTTTATCACACCTCGTATATGAGGTAGACAGAGAGAGAGAAATTTTAATACAACAATGTTAGTTTTGTAAAAATGTTTATTTTCTTAAGAATTTCACCTGAAAATCGGTGATCGGTTTTTATCGGCGATCTCAAGTAATTAGAATTTTACAATTTAATCGGTTTTGTTTCATAACTTCCATAATTGGGAATGTAGTAAGTGTTTATACAAATCATTATTTAGGAGAATGGTGTTTAACATCCCTGTCTCTAGCTGTTATTTCCGTATTACTGACAGATCGTCCTTCTTTACTGCTGTATTTTAATCGTTTGGGCAAAATATATATTTTAATGGACGTGCTTTTTTACTTTTTTTTTGACGATGAGGAATGCGTTTTTTACTATTTACTTATAATAGTGGTAATTTGTATTTTTTAATTAGTTATTAAAGAAAAAGAAAATATATTTATATATATATATATATATATATATATATATATATATGTGAAATGTGTTAAGATATCCCTTAAAAAAAGTACTGTAAAGTTTTAAACAATTGTATTACAACAACTTGTTATCGTAAAATAGATTTTTTAAAAAGGTTTTTGTAATCGGTAGAATTTTATAATTTATTTTAGCCACGGTAAAGAAGTTGTCATTTGTCAACGTTTGGTGTTTGATGGACTGTGTCGCAAATTTAAACTGCCTAGTAATTTTCGCCGCATCCTGGGCAACGATAAACAAGTGGTGGATCGAGTATTTACATTCCTACGACGTATACATATGTATAATAATAATTAATACATATGTATTCGTAATCTATGTTTGAAATACTTGATGAAGCCCTTTACACCCCTCACGGATTGTGTTGAATATTTTTTTGCCGTTTTTATTTTTACATTTTATAAAGATTTATGTGATATTAGTTTTAAGTTTTAGTGCAATTTTATGTGTATTTTTTTTTCTTCCCCTTTTTTTTTAATTTTAAGTTTTAGGTAATATTTTAAGTTAATTCTAGTAGTAGATTTTAATTTTTCATGTGATATTAGTATAAGTTTTAATCTGTTAGGAGGCCTTTTACATCTCTTACAGATTTTTAAAGAAATTGTGATTGTGATATTAGTTTTAACCTTAATTTAGCTTTAAACATTTTAAATTTATCTCTGATATTAGTTGTAAGTTTTTTTTTTTTTTAATAAAAGTAGTTTTTAATTTTAGTTTTCTATCATTAATTTTATTCCGGGCGATGATAACGTGAAGACGTTTTTCGCCTTCAAAAACACAACAAAAAAAAAAAAAAAAAAAAAATTAAACAGGCACGGAATTGTCATCTGAATATGTTGCTGTGATATGTCCTTAGGATAATCGTCACGTAAAAGTTACTTACATCCTCCGCGTTTGCGTATATTCGGCTACTTTTCGTCATAGATTTAACCTAGTATAACGCAAATGATTATATTTTAGGTGATGATGATGTGACTGAAATTAATAAACCTTTTAATTTTCAAAAATTCTTACGGCTTTTGTCTGAAATTTAGTATAATATTTTTCACCGATTGATTTTGATGGGAATGGTTCACTTTACATCAATATTTATAAATGTTTACATTTGTATATATAAAAGGGTATATAATACAAATGTAATAATACTAGGGTATATAATACAAACGGTTTTGTCAACAGTTAGTTATCAGTTGAAATGTTTTGTGCAGAGATTTAATGAGGGATTATTTGCTTAAGCTTGTTAAACTGTGCATGTTTTTACATGTAAAGTACACATATACTTTTTGTTATTATTCTTTTTTACGTTTGTGTTAGGAGGAACATTTTCAACCGGTAATATGAGGAGGTTAAAAATGTATAGGGTAGCGTTCCGTAGTAATACGGTATATATATATATTTAGTTGAAGGAATTTGGGGTTAAAAAACAATACTTTCTCTATGCTTCTGAGATGAATCTTTTATATTTCCTTTGTTCTGGATAAAGGGAAAGCGTTAATGGATATTGTTGTGTACAACCTTTCGTTACTGATGGTGGGTCCTTTCCTCACACATCACCATCGTCATTATTATCATCCAGGTCTAGACTAGACTACCTTCCTTTTTCTTTTCACCTCTTCATCAATCTTTCTCTTACTATTTCTATCTCCTTTTCTCTCACTCGCTCTCACTCTGTCTTTTTCCAGTTTGTCTTTTTATTTTTGATGTTCAGGTAGACCTAATCATCTTGACACGCCTACTAGACCCACAATCCTTTGCGTTCGTTCGTCTTCTTGTATAAAAAAAAAAAAAAAAAAAAAAAAAAAAAATGTGTATTATATTTGTATTAAAAAAGCAAATTGATGAAACTGAATACAAGAAGCACCAAAGTTTTACCGATCTATCTAAAGTATACTAACCCGACAGACAGTCATGGTGGCCTGTATCATTATTACTTTATTCGTTTTCTTTTTAAAGAAAATTATTTTGTACACCTTTTATGTACTTCTTTTTTAGTATATTCATTCATCTTTTTCTTTCTTTATTTTTTTCCATCTTCTCTATTTTATTTTTCTTAGTTTATATTGTATTATATTACAGCATTAGGAAATATATTATTTTCTGTGTGTGTGTGTGTGTGCGCGCGCGCGTGTATTTTAATACTGTGCGCACTATACTATATGTATTTATATAAAGACATACTTTTGCTGACATGGGTATAGCGTGATGATACGTTATTATCATGTCGTCGTCTTATTTAAGATTGTTTGCGCGCGCGCGCGCTCACACACACACACAACGAAATTCCTATAGCTCTTTACCTATTTCTTCTCCTGACCTTTTTTTTTATTTTCTTTTTATTCCTCATTTTATTCACTACCTCCCCCTTCTTTTTTTTTTTTTTTTTTTTGTAATTTATTTTTTTTACATTCAAAGAAAGTTATATTTCATTTTAAGTGCTTACTGCATACTACTTTAGTAGATTAAAAAAAAAAATTATAAATGCTCATAAAAATGTAATAATATATTGCACACGATAAAGGGGTAGTCGTATGATAAAACATCAAACTTAATCCCGCATTTATGCAATCGTTCATTAGTTATGCTTAAGGCGTTATTTCGGGATGAATAATTTATGTTTTATAAATAATGGTCATTAAAAGTGTCTACGATGTGTCTTATATTCTCATATAAGTGTAATTTTTTTTTTTTTATATATTTAACTTGTTTTACATAAGGGAATTTTTAGGGGGATTCGTTAATCGCATGCGTTTTACATATTATTCGTTATACAAAAAATTATTCTGATTGTAATATAGTTCACAGGAAAAAAAGTGAGTCTTAAAACCTTAAAATTGGTTGAGAACTGATTAAAAATATAGTTAATTAGGTTTTTTTTTGTGTTTTTCATACGAGAAATTTTATTTTAAATAGTTAAAGAAAATTGTGTAGTACAAACGAAACAAAATCGGTAATAAATAACATCACCATTTTTGTTCATAAACCAGGTAAATTTCAAACAGATCGGCAAGAGGTAAAACGCGAATTAAATTTATGCGAAATATCTAAATCATTGAAGGATATTGAATCCTAAATTGTTTTGCTCTTATATAAGCTTTTATGGATTAAAATATCTATAAATATTATATTTATAAAATTGAAATTATTACTGGTCAATTTTGATAAAACAAAATTCTCAGAATTTTATTTATTTATTTTTCAAATATAAATATCGTTCATCATGTAATATTAGTTGTAATTGATTGATAATTATGTAAATTGTTTCAACGTTATTATTAATATTATTACTAATTTTGTAATCACTTAAGTTGGGTGGGGAGAGAAAACGATCAACTGGTGACTGATTTGAGGATTCTGTGGTTTTGAATTAATTCGTATTTTTGAGAATTTCCTAAAAAAAAGCTTGTCGTTCGAATTTGGTAAAGCTTTATTCCGTAGAGTCAGATTTATATTACTAATTATGATAATGGATTTGAATCTTGTACTTTAATTTTTAAATAGATTTCGTTTTTTTTTTCCCCGGTAGAAAAATTCTTACTGAAGTAATTGTTTTGTTAATCATGAACATTGAACAATTTCGGAAATAATCTTCTGATGATCATTAAACGTATTCCAGAATCATTTGAATGTACGTGAACTGGTGATTCATTGTTAAGTTTCTCATAAAAGTGTAGCGTTGAGTTATTCCATTCGAAGTTATTTTTACTTTTACGTTCAGTAATTTATGTATACCGTAGAATTATGCTATAATTGTAATCTAATTGGTTATTTTCTAGTAATCTGGTATATTAGTAGTTAAATGACGGTATAAATTACGATATTAATCGGTGCTGTGATTCGTTAATACGAAATTTAGTTCCATCTTATCGTAGTACGGTGGAATAATCAGAAGGATGTCAGCCTGCTGATAGCGGCGTGATTCTTTTTTTTTGCTCTTTCTCTACTCTTTGATCGCTTTCGTAACGCGTGGAAGTAAGTGGGCCAAGGGCGTCGCAGAGCCATCGTTTGCACCACTTTCAGTTTCGCTGCGCCTCTGCTAGTTATAGCAGCTAGCTCGTTTGCCGACTCGCTCGCCCGGTTACCTGACTTGCTTTCTTCTTTAATATGTCGTAACTTGAATGCTGTTATGTTATGTTACTGTTGCTATTTTTTTCTGCTGTAATCTACTTGCGCTTTTAACACACGACCTACTGACTGCTCTTTTACACACTTAACTTATTCATTCTGTTACACCTTCCATCTCTTTCTAGTTAAACCTTACCTTACTTCGCTTAACTTCGCTTTACCTGTTGACTTCATATTAATGTACTAATCTTGTCTTCCTTCCATCTTAGCATTATTATTATTGTTATTAAATTTATACATCATTTCACTTTCGTTGATCGGCTGATTTCGCTTTCATTTCTTTCTTTCTTTCATCCTTATGTTTCTTCAATGTATGATAATAACTTTCTCATAACTATTATTATTGTTTTATAACTGTTTTTAACTCTTTCTTTCGTAATCTTTAACCGTTTTATCTCGTTAAAGTATTTGAATGCACTTAATAGCAACATACATATTTTGTCTTTAAATTCTTTACCAAATATTTTTTTCTTATTTTTTTTTTAAGCAACGAAGTATTGATTTGTGATTTTTTTTTTATTCTGTTCTTATGATCTCTATGTATTATGGATATTTATTGCAATTGGAAAAATTGAAGGATCCAGTTTTATTCGAGCATGCTTACCTCTCCCGGTTGGGATTTTTTTTATCCCATTGTATAGGAAATAAGAGTCCATGAGGGTTGTCTGAAAAGTTTTGACCCTAACATAGAAAGAGTATTTTTTCTGTCAAATGTAGTTTTATTTTTCAACAAAGTCTCCTTTCAAGTCGATACACTCTTTCCAGCTATGCTCTAACATATTTAACCCTTCCAAATAATAGCTGCTCTTTCTCCGCAAAATAGGCGTTTACGTATGCGATAACCTCCTCGTCCGATGAAAATCTCTTTCCTTCAAGCAAAACTTTAAGGTTAGGAAACAAGAAAAAGTCGCTTGGGGGCGGATCTGGTGAACACGGTGAGTAGTCAACCAATTCAAAGTGCAATTCGTGAATTTTTAGCCATGACGGCCGTCAAAGTGTGAGTAGGCGCATTAACCGAATGAAAAAGCACTTTCTTCTTCAAATGTAGTGGTTTTTTTTTTTTTGCAGTTTCTGCTTTCAACTTGTCAAGTAATGATGCGTAATACTGTCCCGTTATTGTTTTACCTTTTTGAAGATAATCGATTAACAAAATTCCATTACTATCCCCAAAAAAAAAACAGTCGCCATCACCTTCCCAGCCGATGGAACAGTCCTCGCCTTTTTCGGAGCAGGTTCACTCTTTGCAGTGCGCTGTTTTGACTTTTGTTTCCTCTCAGGAGTTAGTGGTGGATCCACTTTCATCTGCAGTTATGGAATCTACGCAAAAAATTCGAGTCGTTTTGTTTAAATTGCTCCAGCAGACCCTTGGAAATGTTCATTCGAATGCGTTTTTTGTCCACAGTGAGCATACTCGCCACCCAACGGTGGTAGCTTACGCATATCCACTAATAATATACATATTATAAAATAAATGTTAATATATGATAAACACGTTCTTTCGATATGCTCATAGCATATCTCTCTACATCTGCTATCTCTATAACCTTAATTCGTCGGTCATTAATTCAGTACCAGTTGGTGAACTTTTTAATCAAGATACAATATTCGATTATTTCCATTTTTGCAGAAACACTCGGAATGATTTACTCAAACAACTGAGCGTCCAACGTTCGACCGTCCAAAACTTTTCAGACAACTCTCGTCTCGTGTAACTATAACCGCCTTCATCAATCTTATAAATATTCTTAGAAGCCATCGATAAAAAAAGGCAATTCTTGTTTTTAAAGCGGATTCATTGAATGTCGTAATAATTCCACAGATAACCAACCCGGGTGGAAAAGTATGATATTCACCATATATCGAGAAAATAACTCAATCGAAGGGTCTCCTTTGCAAGTAAGCATCCCTCGGAAGTACCTTCCTCTAAAGGAGTAAATTTACTGTAAACGGAAGTATCTTGTTAACGATTGATCGGCTTATAAGAGAAGATATTTTGCGTAAACGCTCTTACTTACATGATTTTAAAAAAGTTATTTTTCATCCAGTTAAATAAATCTCCCGAGACGAGGTTTAGACTTCCTTAAGGAATAACTTTTAATGAATCATTTAGTCGGGATTTTTACCAGAGATTATTTTAAAGTTATGAAAATCGGATTTTAAAATATATATCCTATGCTGTAGCATCTTAGAAGTTTGCTTTAAGCTTTGAAGGTTTTTTCTGGTCCAATGGTGTCAAATATATAGTTTGATTATTAGGTCCCCATAAAAGAAAATGGTGTAAATGTAATTATATTTTACCAGTCATATAATATTTTTTGTAAATATTAGAACGAAGAGATAGTATATAAAACTTGTATGTTTTAAATAGTTGATGATTTTTTTAAATTAATTTATTCGTTAGTTCTGTGATGTAAATTGATTATAGTTGTGTACGTTTGTTATCATTGAACTTAATTTAATAAAATTTATAGACTCATCATAACTATGTTTACAGTAAATTTATTAATTTTGATTTTTTTTTTGTTTAAAAAAAAAATTATACACAAATTGAATAATGTAACTCCTCACTAGAATTTAGTGTAGAAATTACGGTTCACTAAACAACATAAAGTTTCTGAATTTTTTTTTCTTTTACGTCTTTC
The DNA here is from genome assembly GCA_010016005.3 of Zanna intricata. Lineage (NCBI taxonomy): Eukaryota > Metazoa > Arthropoda > Insecta > Hemiptera > Fulgoridae > Zanna > Zanna intricata. The sequence goes on along the minus strand of JAAAKQ030275300.1, from coordinate 13,760 downwards.
ATCGATTTTCATTAGAGACTATCTACTCGTTATACTGACATTTCTAGGAAAATTCGGGAGTTGTCCCCTATCTCGCTTTTAAAATTAGTTCTTTAAAGATTAATTAATATTTATTTGTGCGACGAAGTTATTCTAGGAGTAAAACAATCTTTGTTAATTATAGTGTTTAAATTTAAGTTAAATTTTGTTAGTGCATATCTCCTCAAAAGTTTATAAATGTCGCTTGTGCCGTTGTCGTTCAAGGCTTTTTGGTTTCATTGGTTTTCGTAAGTTACGAAATTTTATTCGTAGAAGACTTCGGGTTAATTAAACTGAAATAATTATTTTCACTAAATTACTTTAATAATTTACCGTCTATTTTGGTTGTTTTAATTAAAATTTAACGCCTACATGGTTGAATTATTTTTACTATAGATTTTTAGAATGATGAATAGAATTTTTAATCAGAAATTTTAGAATTTTTATGGTATAAAATTTATTCTATTTTTATATATATATATATATATATATATATATTTCTTTAAATTGTAATTATAATAATTATTTTATCGAAATAGTTTTTCATATTTGTGTTGGTATTTATTTTGTTCTTGAAATCAAGAATAAATCCAGTGTAATTTTGTGATTAGTGTTATTATTGACAAAAAAAACCATCAATTAACCGATTAATTTAGCATTAAATTAGTTGTACGATATACCTTAGTTTATTGCGGTAGATGGCGGTTAAATTTAATTAGTATTTAAAATCCGTAATAAAAATCTATTACCCGTTTATTATTTTAAACATTATTATTTGCCCTTTAAAAAAATAGGTTGAATTATTAAATAGAGATGAATCGTATTCTTAATGTTTTATAATTCTTTTTCTAATTTTTTTTTTTCTAAAAAAAATAAATTTGTTTAATCAAACCTTGAATTTTTCCTTTCGTCGGTTTTAGATTTTTCTCGCTTTTTTTTTAACTTTAATAGCGGTTGTTGTAAGCATTTTAAAGGCAACCGGTTATCTAAAAAGTTGAATTTACTAACACTAAAATTTATTGTGGTTTGCCGGTCTCCGTGGCCGAGTGGTACCGTCTCGGCCTTTCATCCGGAGGTCCCGGGTTCGAATCCCGGTCAGGCACGGCATTTTTCACACACTCTACAATTCATTCACCTCATCCCTCTGAAGATATACTTAATTGTGGTTCTGGAGGTTAGGCACGTAGGATGTAAGGGGTATACCGAAATAAACAACTGGCATTAGATAGGGAATCTTGAGAGCTGCATCAAACCAGTCAAAAGACAGAAAAAAAAAATTCTTGTATAACCGAATTTTTGTGTTTTAAAATAATGTCATAAATTGCTGTAATTTTGTAATTTGGTGTGTGTTATGTTGTAATTATTGAGACGACTGTACAGTAATATTCAATAGCCTCTTATTTATATTGTTTGCTTATTGTACAGTCCAAATAAAATTTATATACATCCGTCTCGTTACATATTGTTTTATTCTGTATGTACCATTTATGCTAATTATTTCTATGGTCATGAATTTTTATTTGTATATAAGTACGAGTATATTTTTATAGTACCGTGAAAGTTATGTAGTTAAATTATTTTTGTAATCGACACTGTACTGTAGAAGCATTTTTTTTCAATATAGCATTTTTTTTTTATGAATTATAAACAAACTTAACAGATAATTAGTAAGATTTCTTTTCAATTTAAATGGTATATATCTTTTATTTTCTATCGTGAACATACAATTTTTTACCACTTACGGGCGTAAATAAAAATAAACCAGAGATATTTATTGCGATTTTTCTTTTTTTTACTGATCGTACAAAAACTTTAATTAATAAAAAAATGTTATTTCTTAGATTTCAGTTGAACTATAGATCAAAAGAATTTTTTTAGAGTTTTTGAACAAATCTTATTGGTTTCTACTAGATGGTTTGAAATGATCTCAGGAGGGTGTGGTTTAAAAGTAATTTAACCATTTTGTTTAATACGTGTATGTACGTAAGTTCATTTATTTGTTTTGGTCTCTGTTTTTCTTTTTGTATCAAGACCCGTTTAACGTTAAGAGTTTTAATTTCTTGTAAAATATATATATATATAAATGAATGATATTGAGGGAGTAGAGTAATCACTCAAGAATTATGTGATCCTTCCAGCACGATGGGGCTCCTCCCTTCTTCTCTTGTAGCGTTTCCATTAACTTAAATCATTTCCCTGAGAAATGGATTGGTCGTGGAGGTCCACATTCCTGGCCACCATGATCGCCTGATCTTACTCCTTTAGATTTTTGCGTCTGGGGATGGATAAAAAATATTGTATACAAAAAAAAAAATACATTTTCGTGAGAAATTAATTGTCCGCAATATGGATGCGGCTGAGCAACATAAGGACAGTACTGAAGAACTACAAAGAGCAACAAAAGCAGTACAGAAGAGTGTGAAGAAATATGTCGAAAATAGCGTGATCATTATTGAACAATTATTATAAACTGATGCGTATAATGCATTTCGATTTAGTGTAATGTTTCTAAAATAAAATTTTAATTTTTCTTTGTTTTATTCAACTTAATTTTGGCCTATAATTAACGTCATAAAAATTTTCAGTACGACCTCATTTCATCGGAGTAGCTGAAATCCGAGCGAAATCTTTTACTAGTCGTAACTCGCAAAAGAAGCATTTAAGAGAAAAGTTTACTAAAGAAAATTTGTTACTTACAGTGCATATATAAATATCCAAAAATGGTTTTTTCATAAATCACCTCCTACCTCTTAAAATTGAAATATATATTTTTTTCTTTGGCTGTACCTGTCTTCGATTTAAATTTTTTCAAACATTTTTTGAAAGTTTATACTTCACATGTAGAACTATCAAGAATTGTTTATAATTTTGTTTTTAAATTGTAGATCCTGATCAAAAAAGGGAGAAAAGTATAAAACTTTGGAAAAGTCATGCAATACTTTGTAAGCTCTTTTAAAATTATAGGATTAGAGGATTGATTATTACTAATTGTTAAATTATCTCCGTTGTTGCGGTTTATTATAATTTTATTTATTTAGAAACATTTATTTTTTACTAATAAATTATTTTCTTTTTCAGGTACGTATCCCAGAGTTTGATATCATTTATGGGTATGCAAATGTTTATTACTGTTGTTTTTAGCTCATCATTATTCTTTATTAATGTTATTATTATTTAGCATAGTAATTAATTATTTACTAATTAATATTAATAAGAAGCCTGCCGTAGTTTTTTTTTTTGTTTTTTTTTTTTTTATATCGTTCTTGTTTTGGAATATCTCATTCGAGATGCTTTATGTGTGTTAAAACTATCGATTCTAGTTTTATTTAGCTTTTTTGTATTTTTAAGAAATTATAATATTTTGGACCGATTCCTAGTTGTAATATGACTACTAAAATTCATTTGTCATGCCTTTTGTCATAATGTTGAGCATATTACTGTACACTGTTAATACTATTACTACTACACATAGAGCTTTATTGTAGAATATACTACAGCGCTAGATCTCTAGTCGCATTCTGGTCATTGAACTCACTGTTGACTGTCCCGTGTAACCCAGTTTAAATACATTATTGTACTGATGGCTACTTGTATACAGCATGAAACTATTTCTAATATATGTGTGTGTTTTTTAACGTTACCATGTGTGTTATTATAAGCTTTGTATTTATTCTTGTCATCTTGTACGAAGTTAAATTTATATTTTCACGCGTTATCGATTCTTATTGTGTTTTTAATACTACGTGGTTTATATTTTTGTCCATAAGTTTAAAGTTTAATAACTCGCTTCATAACAATTGTAAAAACAAACAAGGGTAATTTTATTTAATTCTGTAACAAACTTTCTGTCATTTTTTGTGAGTTCATTTTGCGTTAATTATTTGAAAAGAAAAATGCGTCATAAGATAAAGAAACGCATATCTTTTTTATTTAGCAGTTTTCCGCTTAGAACGTACAAAACAGTCCTGTAAAAAAAATCAACTGTATTTTTATAACTAATCTTTGCTCATCATCCTCGCCCAGTTTGGTTATTATTAAACCATTGATTTACCGGTTATCGTCTTACTATTATGATTATTAATTTCCTAAACATGGTTTCCATGTTTAGTTTCAAAAATTAAAATGAATGTACTATCACGACCGATTTTAAACTGTGTACTCTATATTTATACTGTTGACAATCAGTCGTGACTGTACATTCATTTTAATTTTTAACTTATTGTATTATTTTTAATATTCTGATGATGGTTTAAATAAACCGAAATATGTTGAGAAAATAAATACATCTATGTTGCTGGTAGATGGATAAAATTTTTTAAAATTACTTTATTATTTATATACTAGCGGAAACACGTTTAAGAATTTTATTTACTTCATTTTTTTTTTTTTATTATCTAGTAGTATTTATTTCGATCAGAATTTTTAATTTTTTTTTTAAATGAATAGAAAGAATGTAGTAAAATGACAGTTAAAAAATTTAAATAACAATAAGAAACTAATATTTGTAAATAATAATACATAAAATGCGATTGATTAAATATCTGTTATACGTAAATGTTATTTATACATCGATAAGAACAGGAAATAATTCACCTTGTGTTATTACGTGTAATAATGCACAATTATTATAAATATACAGTACTTGTATTTTTGGAATAATAGTTTAAAAAAAAAAAAAAGTTTGTTTTTTTTCAAAAGTACCATTTTTCTTTCGGTCAATAAATTATATTTTTCACATTCACATTTTTTTCCAGCACATTGAAACAATTCTTCATGATGTGGTATACTGTCTGTTGGCAGGTCCCTGGTATCATTTTTGTCTTCCTTCTGTTTCTGTCTCATGCTTCGAAAAAATTACTATTTTTTTTTTAAGTTTTTAAAGAAAAGTATGTTTAAAAAAAAATCCATTCCTTAATGAAGTAGATATTAATTTGTAAATTAACCTATATAGACTTTAATTTGTATTGCTTTAAAAAAATGCTGAAATTGGAGAAGGATAATGACAAAAATTTATTTATTATAAGAGCATGTTGTGTTTAAAAATAAGATTAGGCCGCATAGAAACAGTTTAAAATGAAATTTTACTTAAAAAATTTTTAAAACCGAAATTGTCATCTGAATTTCAGTTTTTGAACACACAAACAATAATAACTTATGAAACACTTTGTGTTTTTATATTAAGAGAGAAAAATAAAAGTAAAAGTTATTTTAAATATTCTATTTTTAAAATTATTAACCTTCCAATTCAGTTTGTCCACCACTACCCTTCTTATATATGTTAGATAAAACTTATTTAAAGAAAGATAAAAAAAGTACCGTAGATATTCTTTACTGCTTCTTTTTTCATCTACTTATTTTGTTATACATACTTTGTCCCCGGTTCTAATGATGATAATTGTTTAATTACCTAATTGATGTTTAAATTTTAAATAAATTTAAAAAAATTGAAGCATTTTTAAAACTCAACTATTTTTTTGAACTTATAACCCCCCCAAAAAAGTGGTGGGTTTATGATCGACTTATAAATTTTTTTCGTTTATAGTCTTGTTTGAAGCTTAAAAATTGTTCATTGGATAAATTGATTTTGATGAAATTTTGGACGGAATAATGCATATGGGCAGTTTGTCGATAAAAGTTTGGAGGCAATATCTTCAGGGGATGGGATAGATAGTTTTTAGGAGCCAATTTTCTCAAACTTCTGTAACAATTCATTATATTAAGCTCGGTACATGGATGCATGTTTTTCTTAGAATTTAAAAAAAAAAACTTTGCCCCAAAAATCTAAAAAGCTATCACAAACTATTTTTGTTTGTTTTTATATATAATTTTTTCCATTATATAAGAATAAATAACAAATGTCAGGAAAGTATTACAACTTCGTTGTCATGTTTTTTAATTTGTTACCTTTTTTAGCAATTTAAATCGTATAAAAATTAATTTTTTTTTTGCGCTTTTGCAAATTCATTCGTGTTATCAAGAAACGAATTATTAAAGAAAATTGCAATACTTGTTAATCTTTCAGTTAATCTTTTAGCTTAATTTCTTCATTCGATCTATTATTATTATTAATAAAAAGTTACATCTAAAAAAGTTTACGGTTTTGACAGATTTTAAATAAATAGTTGTGATAAAATCGGTATACGGCGTATACTTACGTATAATAAAACCATAAAAAGAAAAAAAATACCTGCGTGTATTGTGAATACATACTACGTAAAATGTACATAGAAAATGGAATACATGTGTAACTACTACAGCGTACGTATAAAGTTAACACAGTAATCTTGATATCGTAAATTGTTATTGGTCTGTTGGTTAACCAATATATAATATATGTATCTAGCATATAACAAAACAGTAGTCCACGTAGCCAGGTATCAATTAGAAGTTAACACATTTAGTGTTTTTGTGACCATATCGCATGTTAAACGACAATCTATTAAATTTCGTAGTATACGATGTATATTGTTCGTAGAATGGGATACAATTGTATAGTAGTCTGTTAGATATATGATTTTTGTCTATACGTAACTGGTGTTGCTAATTGAAAAACTTTATCGAAATAATTAATCTCCAATTCTGCAGCGCCTCTAGGCCCTATCATTACATTATATTATCCAGTACAGTTGAATATGTTGTGTATTATATTTCATGATAGAATCTGATAATATTCTTTTAAAATTATGACGCCTTATTTTATTTATTTATTGTTTTTTTTAAATGGGAAATCTGTACCACTGAGTTATTATTACATTAATATTTTTTGTTATAAGTGTTTTTTTTTTGGTGAATTTTTTTTACGATCTCAAAGAGATAAAAAGTGATGTTTTGTAAAAAAAAAAATAGTTCGTCAAAACAAGCACATTTTACTTCTAAGTATTGTTTTACTTTTATAAGTTTTCCAGCTACTGCAGGGTCGGGGTATGTGTGATGTAATCAAATGAATTTACCGCTACCGGCTTGTTAGACTTTTATGTAATCGAAGACGTAGTGCGATGTAAGTGTAACTTTACCGGTAAACATGTAGTCTGGAACAAACTCAGGTCGACCGCTCATGAGAAGTGTGACCGCCAAAGAACACTGCTATTCACAGTCTAGCGTTCAAATCCATATAAAATCAACTGTCCTTACAAGGGGCTCCCGTTAAAGCCCATGGTAAGGAAAGGGGTGGGTGGAATGTCACAATGTGGTTGTCTTTCCCAACGGGGGTTGGGATATCCTTACAAAGACTCGAACTGTAGAACTAGACTTCGAAAATCAGCTGATTTTGAAATGAAGAGTATAACCGCTAGACTAATAGCTGAGTCATCAGCGATTCAAAAAGACCGTAACTTCGAAAAGAAAACTACGGCAAATTAATTGTTGGGATGGTGCGGAGAAATATGTAGATTAAATAACGGTGTACCCTTTTGGACATGAGCGAATTTGTTTATTAACAAATTAAGGAAAACTTTTTAGTTTTTTGCCAATAGCGGCTTTATTTATAATCGCATGTAACAATAAAAAAAACACCAATAGATAGCCGATGAAATTTCGTCTAAAAAAACCTCAAGGCTACTTTTTTCTCCGAGCAAAACTAAGGGTGCTAGGGAATTTTACAATAAGCACCAAACTCGCGCGCTATCGTGGAAGAGTGGTTAGGAAACCGGGTATCTAACTTTTATACAGTAAGACTAAACTGATAAATTCAAAATTTGTTAATTTTGCACGAAGAAAATTGTATTCGGGAGCATAGGTAGTAAACTGAAGAACAGAATACTTTATTGACTTTTTTATTTTTTGCAATTTGTTTATCTTTATAGGCGTTTTATCAACAACTTGCAAATTTTCACAATAAATACTTCGAAAATTTGACGAATTTATAGCATTGGATCTTATTAATTACCGTACCTTTTTTTGAATTATTTCTAATAGGAACAGAGTTGTGGAAGTTCATTTATTGCGCGCCCTCAAGTTACGCTACCTAAGTATGACAGCTATAGCGCGATTTTGGTGCTTATTGTAAAATTCGCTAGCACCCTTAGTTTTGCTCGTAGAAAAAAGTACCCAGGAAGTTTTTTTATGCGAAATTTCCTCTATCTGTTGGTGTTTTTTTATTGTTACATGCGATTAAAAATAAAGCCGCTATTGGCGAAAAATTAAAAGGTTTTCCTTAATTTAACAGATTAAATAGTTATTCGCTCATGACAGGTAGGATAAACTTTTTGTTTTACATATTTTACCGAATCAATTCCAATAATTTATTTGCTGTAGTAAATTTTTCGAGTTTACCGAGTCAGTATTGACTCGGCGGGTTAACGAGAAATGTTATAAATACAATTTTATTTAGGGCCAAATTGTGTTTGTCTTGTAATAAATTTTTCTTGTGTTGTTTTAATTGTTATAGTTTGCGAAAGAAGAGTATGATTTTTCCAATTAAATTAATTTTTTTTAGTCGAGTATCTAATTGTGCTTTTAGAAATTAAAACTAATCATCCAGAGGAAATACGCTCACCAGACGATTTTTTTTTAAGTTCTTTTTTTTTATATTTTGAACAATTAAAATTTTAAAGACAGCTACATGTAAAATCTTAAAATTTTTTAAGAGACTTTACAATTTCCGAACGTAGATTGAGAAAGAATTTGTAAAAATAAATTATTTGCAATTTTATTCATATTTTTATCTGAACACCCCATTACTTTGTTCAGTTGTTTGTTGTATAGTATTAATCTTTTATTACTTAAAAGTACAAAATGACTTTCAGTTCGTACAGTTTATTGTAGCGTTTTTTCTTTTCTGTTTCTTTCGTTAGTCTAAGTCATTGCTTTATTTTTATAAAAAAAAAAAACCCTTTTCTATCCTTGTTATGTCTGACCATTAAGTTTTTTTTTTTTTTTTTTTTAATAGTTGACGAGTCCCGACAAGTGTAAGTCTGTCTTTTCTTTTTCTCATACTTCGTTTAATTTTATTTTCACAGAACAGGTGCTAGGACAATTATCTGAATGGGGAAAAATGGAAAGAAGGATATTCGTTAAAGACGCAAAGAGAGATTCCGGTCAGAAGCGGTCGTTCCGTCGCCGTAATAAGTCTCTTTAATAGATGCAACACCCTACCATTATATCTCGACTGACTGGCACGGACTCTTCCGGACTCCCGTCCCTTCTCGTCATTTTTATTTTCTGTGGTTCATTTTTTTTTTTTTTTTTTTTTTACTACAAGCTATTGTTCAGTAGTGTTAACTAACCGGAAACGGGGTGGAGGAACTCTTTCTATGTTGCTCTTGTTTTTATAAGGGGTTATAAGGGAGCTTGAATATATTACCATCATTGCGTTGCCCCTCATTCAATTATATCACAACCTTTTATCATTATTATTATTATTTTTGGTGCACCTGTACCCAAGTACTACTTGTACGCACGTAGCATTTTAAAAAGGTCATTTACACTAATTTTAATTAGTAGTTTATATGCTACGGTTAACCTTTTCATTGTAACTTCTTTACTACTTTTCTTCTTTTTTTTTATAATTTGTTTTTATTTTTTTTTAACGAAATCGCCATCAACATAATTTTCGTATTAGTATTGTTATTTATAATGGATATACTAAAACTGTAAAAATAAATTATTTTTTTAGTATTAACTAAAATGTAACTTATTTAATTTTCAATTTTATTAAGAATCTTTGAATTTTTCGTTGCGGTTTACACGGTTTAAAAACAGAATTTTTTTAATTCTTGGCCATTAGTTATATAGTTAAACTCATAAAAATGGGTGCTCATTTCTTTAAAGCGGACGTAAAGTTGTATTTCCTCTATTTTGCACGTCGGAGAATTCCTATTTTAGTAAGACACCAGTCTTGTTCATAAAAAAGAAAGGCGGTAATTATAAAAATTTCTTCTAGTATAGAATCATTAAGTCTCTCTTTCCTTCCCAGGATTATAAGAAAATATAACCTAAAAACCTCTTGAAAAATTATAATCTAAAGCCATAGCGTGATAAAAACGTAATAATATATATTCAGGAAGACATTTTATAATTCGCTGGAAATAGGAAATCTATACTCTTTCCTCGTCTATAAATAGAATCGTTCTATTCTAAAAGAAAGTAATTAATTTTGTGAAAATGAAGTAGGAAATTTATTTTAAAGGGCATTGGGTTTACGTTTATTATGGGGTAAATTAATCGTAGACAAATGTATAACGGCTAGATTATTTTACTACTTTTTTTTTGACGTCGATTCTTTTAATAGTTGTACGCAAATTTAAGAAACCGAATTTGTATATTATGTTTGTCTGCCGCTTAATGCGTTTTAGTCAAATCTAGACGGTAAGCCAATGACTAAATTAAACTAACACACGCTGCGTTACTATAACTTATAGGGGTTGTCTACGTACATACAGCATTGTTGTGCATACTACGGTGCTCTTTCTAGGGAGGTGGGGGAGTTTATTACTTATTTCCGGCTTCATCGCTATACTGTTACTGTGTCGAGTGCGAGTACACTAAACTTATATATACGGGTGTTGGAAGCAAAATTTTACTATTGTGTACAATAACTTACGTAATCTTAAATTAATAAACGCTGAACTATTGGTATTATTTTGTGTCTGGGTAGTACTGATTTCATTCCGTATTTAAAATTTTTTATTCATTATATATTAAAATAATAAATATCGATCGGCGTCTTTCATCCGGAAAATCTTTGATAGATCCGGAATTTTATAAACTTGATATTTTTTATAACCTATAAAAATCAATTTCGTATTGCCACACGCAAGTAATTAAATTTCGTACATGTATATATTCCTTTAGTTTAATACACATGTAAAAATTAACTGTGATGTTGAAAAAGTTCTCCGTACGTTTTTATTTAATTTCCAGATAGAAAATAATTTGTCTTTTTCTTAATAAATGTAGATTCTATATTATTGCAGGTATCCTATATTATTATTACTCCTATATATTGCAGGTATTATATGCATTTTTATTTTGATCTATTATCATACACGTAAATTGTAATTTTATTACTGATCTTAAGCGGTTGGTTTAAATACTGAACTTAATCGGTAATAAATATTATTACAGAACTTAATTGATAATAAATAATACGTGCTAGATAGTTGAATAATTGTTATGTTATAGTGTGATAAAAAAAAAAAGAAAAAAGTACAGTACGGTAAAAATAATTTTTATCGAACCGTTGTTTGTCGTACGGCTATGATGTAGTAATAGATAATTTAAAATAAAAATATAAACGCGTATTCGTACGTTAAAGGGTTATTGTTTTGAAAGCGATTTACCCAAGATGGATTGTATTTATTACATCGGCTATTAATATTTAAGTAGGTACCGACAAGTGTAGAATGTCAATTAATTTACTACATATCCTCCAATAGTATTTTATTAACGTAGAGTTTTGGTCTCCCCACTACGGGATGATATTTTTAATATATGAACGGGAGGCTGCTCGTACTCACACGATTTTATTGTATTGTTTTTGTTAGCCGCTTTTGTTGTGCCTATGTCCGATGGCGGTTTGTTTCGTAATGTACATATGTACGCGTGAGGTTTTTTTTTTAGGCGGGCTGGTGGTCTGTAAAAGTGGAGGGGAGATTAAATTGAAGAAGACGGTCAACCCGTCGTCGACGAGCGACCGGTGTTAGTGTGTTTCACAGTCGAGAGACCATCGAACCGAAATAATAAGCCATTGATCCTGTTTGTACCTTATCATCGGCGGTGCTTTTTTTTTTTACTCTTTCTTCCATTTTGTTTTTTTCTTCCTATTTTCCTATTCTCTTGTAATTTGTTGTAGTACAATCTAGTTCAAAAATTTACTCGTGGCCTATATTAGACGACTACGTTCGTTGTCTGTGTTGCCCGTCTCTCTTTTTTGACTTTGACTTTATAATAATGTTTAGTCACCGGTCTGGATTTGACTTTCCCTTCCTTACTTCAAACCTTTCTTTCTTCCCACACTTTTATTGTAGTCGTTGTTGTTACTACTATTATTATTACCATTTCTTCTCTTACATATCCAACTAACTACTCCTATCCTGTATGTTTATTGTTATGTACATAACTTTTTTTTTTTTTTTACTTTTTATTTTTAACGATTCTGATTTCATTCCGTTTGGAAAGTTAGTTAATAACCAGTACTATATGCATGAATTTTTTTTTATGTCTTTAAAAAATAGAAAGCACCAAATTATCTCTTTTGTTTATGGTAGTCTACACCATAAAACAAAAACTTTAAAAACATTACGTAACAAGTTCTGTGTTTTTTAAAATATTTTATAATTAATTTATATATATATATATACACACACGAGCATAATTGACAATAAAATGAGATATAAACTGATAATGAAAGTCCTTTTGTTGTAATTTTTGTTTAAAAAAAATGCACTTAAATATTTTGATGAAATATGTTTATAGAGATAATTTTAACAGATTATGTATTAATTTTATTGTTGTATTAAATAATAGTTGTCATTATTAAATATTGCTCAATCGAGCACATAAAGTAATAGGCAATAAATTATAATAAATAAAATTGCATTTTTTGTTTTGATAAACATATATAATCATCCATATTGAACTTATAAGAATTTATTACTTATGATTTATACTCCTATTTTTACTTACTAATGCATAAAAAATATATCCAAATCGATAACATAAAGCAATTTTATTTGTTGAAGAAAGAAAAAATATATATTTTGCATTTAATAGAATTATTGAAAAAACTTCAAAAAAAAAAATTACAAAATGCTTTAAATTTAAATATTTGCTTCATAAAAATATTTGCTTTAAATTACGATTGGAAGCCGCTAACTTCTTACTTACGCAGGTTTTATTTTATAATTTTTGCTTTAACTTCCAAACGTTAAAAAAATGATTCTCAAATTTATCCGACATCTTTTCGAAAAATGACATTTCTTAAAAAACGCAAAAAGGTGAAACATATGCAATCTATTCAACTAGTTAACAATAATCAATCTTCCCACGGCTCAGTGAGAAGAGGATGATATGTGTGACATGTAAATAATGAAGTATAGTCTTAATACCTTACGGTGGTTTCCGAAGGCTATACAGAAAAAGAAGAAGGATTTGTACCTTAAACCCGTAGCAACATTCGACTTCGACAATCAGTTGTTGAAGGACTTTTCTTTTTTTTGAACTCCGGAAACACTTAAGGTATTACATCAGAGGATGATATGAATTATTTGTAGCGTGTGTGAAAATTCCATTTTTGACCGGCATTCGAACCCGGGATCTCCGAATGAAAGACGCTACCGCTCGCACCACGGAGGCTGGTTGCGGTTGAAGGACTGTTTAGCGACAAGTTAACTAGTAGACCTGTCCGATGGGCTATATTTAAGAAATTCGTACAAAAACACATAATATTTGAGCATGAGTAACAAAAAAAAAAAAAAAAAAACACAATTACAGTTTTACTTCTCTTTTTTCTGAAATCGGTTAATAATAGAGGTTTATTAATTTTTTTTACTTTAAAGTATGACGAAAATTTTTTTTGAGAATTTGTTCTTTATATGCGTACGGCTGATACCATATACTTTGTGTTTTAAGTTATTTTTATAAATACATTTCTTTTTATTGTACTTTCTTACGATATATTTATTAGGGGAACGGAACGGAAGGGTGGCGGAAGTTTACGTTTCCTCTCTACAATTTGCAGAGCCTGGGCTGATGCCCCTTGCTGCTGTGTCTTTCTAGTATCGGACGGGTCATTGTTTTTAATT
>JAAAKQ030275299.1:0-49707 GCA_010016005.3 Zanna intricata | reverse complement strand
ACCTTAGAACTCTCGACTTCGAAATCAGCTGATTTGCGATGTCGCGTTAACCACTAGACCAACCCGGTGGGTTCATTTGTTCATATACTGTAAAAGAAATAATAAAACGGTTAATTCATCCAATCGCAAGGTTATTTATTTTATTATTCTTCACAAAATTATCTTACAATTGTTTCATATAATTATTTTCTTATTTATTTTTCCTTTATTACGACCTACAAACAATTTTTTATTTATTAATTTTGTACTTTGCAATAATACTCTGAATAAGTTTTTATATGACTTTCTTCCAGTCAAATCCTCGTTTTCTTATTCATGTAATACTAAACATAATCATCTTGATTTCATCTTCATAATTTTTAATGATGTTACAATTTAAATAAAATTATTTATTTATTATTAACAATCTCTCAATATTTCTTAAAAGTTGCAGTAAACAGTACAAAATATTGTAGATTTTTCTATATTCTACATTACATCAAGAAAAGTTACGTCTTTAAATTCTATTTGAAAAGTCATTGTCACATTGTTTACATATCCAATTACAAAATATATATATATATATATACATATTTGCATTTATAGAAAACCTTTTGTTAATAGTTTTGATGGTCATGCAAATTTTCACATAAATTGACCCTAAATAAGATACTTACAGCCAAACAACAAAGTAAACTTCTTCTCGGGAAGAGTATGAATGATTAACTTTAACTTTAAAAAAAAATGTTCAATTTACTTAAATAAATTAAAAAAGCATTATATCTTTTTAAAACTAGTGAGTAGTCAGCCCATGAAAGATGATAACTCTACTGAGAACGCAGTACCAAATCTATAAGACTCCGACTTGTAATATATTTTTGAATGAAATAATAACACGTAAGAACGTGACATTATTTTTTATCTTTTTTTTCACCCCCGGGCCGGACCAAGTATAACTTAGGCCAGGGGAACTCAATTTTTTATCTTTACTCCATCGATGGCAGAATTTACTTCAAAATAGATGACTAATTACTCGTATTTAAATTTGTATAAATTTGGTTTCTGTAATTTCAACCAACATCGCTGACGATTGATAAAACATATCGCTTTTATCATGGATATTGATCCATTTTTTTATTTTTCTTCTAAATATGTGCGCGCGCGCGTGTGTGTGTGTGTGTGTGTGTCACGTTACAAACCATTAAACGAAACTGCTAAGAATTCAGTCTTAACAGTACAGTAATTTTACTTTTCTGAGGAAGTTGAATTTTGACACTTCTCATCCTGGGTGACCACTTTTAAATTAATTAAGGAAAGAATGGTTTGATCAGATTGGCACGTTTTGATGGAATACTAAAAAAAAAAAAAAAACATAGATTTACTAAAATTAATTTTTTTATATAATTTTGTCTACTATGCCTGACATTGACGTTTTTTGTTTAATAATAATAATAAAAAGTGGTAACAAACGTAATAGTAGTAACAAGATTTAATAATCTATTAATAAACATCTAAGAATTAATAAATTAATTAATTTAAAACAGTTTTTACCATTTCTTTTATTTTATTTATTTTTTTTTTTTAATGTAATCTGATAGAATAATGTACAGTTTTCATCTAGATAAACAAAATACGTCATGATCAGATATTTTTGTAGTAGACATAACAAGTATGAATGTTTTCTTTTAATATTATCTTTATTAAATTGGGATTTTACAATTTAAGGCGTTCTTTATGTTATATTGTAATAATAAAGCGTGTTTTACCACGATAGTTGTTTTGTTCCGTGAAAGGCGTCATTCTTGCACAGAAGTGTGGTTATCGAGTAGGAGGTAAGTTGTTGAACAGGGTCCTCTTAATCTTTGGAGAGCTTGAGACCCGGTTCAGAGCTCTACAGTCGCGTGTAGGATGAAGTTTTCTGGAGTTGTCAATGAATAATAATTCCGAGAGTGAGAGAGCGAGAGAAAAACAGTTTGTTGTACAGAAAGAGAAGAAATTAAACGGATAGAAAAAGAGAATTAGTGACCGACAGAGATAGAACGAGAAGGACGCCTACGAGAGAAAGACAGAGGAACGAGAAGAAGGCATAAGACGCATCCCACGTATATCGAGCGAATAGAGAAGTGCCTTAACGTTCTGGCAGACAGTGTTGTGTGTACAGTATACGTATACTTTGGACCTCCGAGCAGTACGCGTTAAATATAACTTGGGTCGACGCTGCCCTCCCTAATATGGACCAATCTCGAATTTCGTAGGAGGAGACGCTGAGCGGCGTCGGGACGCGAGTCCACTGACAAAACACCCGCACACTGCGTCCTCCTTATTAACAAGGTAATTCATCTGCACTTTATCAATAACAATATTTGTGATACGGTTACTAACAATTGTTAAATCATTATCACCGTTTAAGTAAGTTAACTTAACAGAGATAACTCGAACGAGTTCGGTTACACGTATTTCGTTGATAATAGCCAAAAGTTCTCAATAAAAATTATAACTAACATTGTCACAGGTGTACAACAAAATATATTAATTTATAAATAGATAAAGTTAAAAGAATGTTTCAAAAACAGCGTTAAAATGTAAATATTGAAAAGATTTAAAGATAACCTCAAAATCAAAGTTTAGGATTACAATATTTGAAAAAAATTATTATATAATATGAAGTTTCACTACGTATAGAACAAAAAATTGTAAATTTATTGATAATTTATAAATTAAAAATATATTTTTTGAAATTTGTTCACAGACTTATCTTAAAAACTTATGCAATCATATACGTATAATAATAATTTATAATTAAAAGGTTACTCATTTATTTATTTATTCATTAAATATTTTAAGTAAAATAAAATATTTATTTTAAACTGCTTAAACGATATTTCATTCAAAGAAATTGCTATTGTTACATAATCCATCGTAAATTAAGTATTTGAGAATTTTTTTATTTCAATTTTTAACAATTTTAATTAAAAATATTTTCTGTTGATATAACCTTATTATGTTTAAATGGTAAAAAATTCTACCGATATACAGAACTATATTTAGTTTTAAAAAATATATAAAATTTGGTATTTTATTACTAAAAATATACATAATTAACGTCATAAAATTAATAAATTAAAAATTATCTAAAGATAAACAAAAAGATTACCATAAAGGGGGTCATAAAATAATTAATATTAACTAATTTTTTTGTATTAAAGAATTACAAACAACAATAAATCACTAAATTCAATTTAAAAATAAATTAAACCATTATAGTCATTATTATTTATAATTAATTCTTAGATATTTTCAATATTTTAGAAAAAATTCTTAGAAGTAATAAATAATTTAAAAAGAAATTAGAAACTACTTTTTTAATTTCAATTTTGTTTTTTTTGTTTTTTTTTTTTTAATTTTTATTTATTAATAATTTTATTGAGTTTTTTATCATATTCTATTTTTCCATTAAAGTAGAATATATTGAGAAAATAAATTTTTATTAAAAATTTAAAATTTCTATTTCAGATAAAAAATAAATAAGAGTACAGTTTTGCTAAATATTATTATGATGCATTTTTGTTTTAACAGCTACTTTTTTGTAAACATTTTATAAACTCTGAAACACAATTTAGTATATTATTTAATCAGAATTATATAAAATTAGAATGTAAAACTGAATTTTAAAAAATATTTATATTTTTACATAACGGAAAGCTCTAATCGTCATTTTAGACTCGGTGAATAAGAATAATTTTACGTCAATTTAAATGACATATTTAAATGGATGAATGTATGGACAAGTAATTTAAATAACGAAATAACACATAAACTTTGTACATAGCCAACACATTATCGTTTTTTACAGAGTTCATTTTGTTATAGCATTACATGGACTATATATAGAACGGCTGCTCCATTAAGGGAAGTAAACTCTTCCGGCGAGCTATGTTGATGAGACGTTAAAAATATTTCTATGTACGTTTTAAAATTGTTTATCGTTTTATTTTTTACAAAATAAGAAATCGAATAAAAGGAATAAACAATAATTAAAAGTAAGTTTTAGGTTACATTTATATTATTTATAAATTAAGTTAAAACCTATCCAAGTTTTTTTTTAACAACTTATTTATATCATATATTTTTGTACGAGCACAATAAAAATTATCAGTAAAATTCAATTAATTTTATACAGTAGATTAGATTAATTTTAAACAGCAAAATACAGTAATAAATTTACACAATTGTAAAATATCAGTCGACCAAATCTACTGTAAAAATAAACTTTTGACTATAAAGAGGACTGCACGGCCTATTTTTTTTTATCAGTAAACTATCAACCTTACACGGTTACTATAAACACAAAATACATCTGAAATTTAATTTTAATACTAAAATAAATGCGTTATTATTCAAATGCATCTTTTGTTTTAGTATATCTATTAACAAAGAAGTTTAATAAGTGCAAATATCAATCGATGAAAACTTTATTAATTTTTAAATCCGTAAATAGAATTAAATATATGAATTTTAGTCATTGAACTAATTGTAGGGAATCCCGCGCTGAGTTAAGATAAAAATCTGTAAACAGTTCTGTTCACTTCAGTAGCTGCCGTTATGACAGGAGGTAAGAGAAGCCAAAACCACGATTTATATAAACCATTCATTTCTTTAACTCGTCATTCAATATAAATAGTAAGGTGAGAAAACTTTTAATTTTTTAATAAATAATTTAAATAACATCACGTCAACGCAATATTTTTAAAAGGAAAACTAACTAAATTTGTTTTTATTTAACAGAAAAAAATTTACACTTCAATTTTTTATTGATGGTAACAGAACATAACAGTTTTAAATCAGTATTTTCTTATCTATAGATTTAAAAACCCTGAAAATAATTAATTACGGTGGTTTGATATGTTTAAATTGTATTTATATTTATAATAAACACCTATTAATATAATCTTTAGAGATATAAAATTATTACTAAAAATTTTTAATTTATTTTACGAAATTTTCAAGAAATACTATAAACATATTTTGTGAAAAAAATACGCATTAAAATGTAATTTTTGAAACTTTTACAAGATTTTCCATAACATGAAGATTGAAACGTACAGAATAAACACGAATGTGAACAGGAAGGAGAAATAAAACCAAAACAAAAAAAGCGATTGAATTTTACTACCCAACAATTATAAATAATAAAAATTTATCTGAACCAATTTTTTTAGGGATCTTTTCAATGTCATACATAAATAGGGTTATAATTTTTTTAATTTCTAGTATTGATTAGGACTTCAAAAAGTGAAAGTAAAAACTCTAAAATCAATGTAGTAAAAGAGAGATGGGCCTCTTATATCGTATATAAAATTTGAATAAAATCAGTCGGTTCATTTTCCTAGAAACACCAAAGCCGCAAAAAAGAAATAAATCTGCAAACCAACAGGTTTAATTTTTTTTTCGAAATCGGGAACCCCTAAAATCTAGACGTCAAAATTCGTTAGAATTAAGTTTTATAACCCCCCCCCCCCCATTCAGTGTATTAGTTTATGAAGATATCATTCATTAAATGATCGCGTAAAAGATATTAAAACCTTTGTTTTTGTTTTTTAATTTAATTTTCTTCCAATCGTTTAAAAATAGTTTTTGGAGCAATTTAAAAAAAAATTAATAATTTTTTATGTAATGCATTTTAGAAATTTTCTTTTCTCTGATAAAGAATTTTTGGAGGTGACCTTTGATCCATAAAATGTTACATTAGCTCTATTGACTATCGACTTAGCATCGATATCGAATTTTTTTTGCTATCATTAAATGGTTTTAAAATGTAATATATTTGAAGAAAATGCAGAAGTTTATTGTGAATCGTAAAGTTCACTTCAATTTTATTGAACTACAGTTGTATTAACGTGGGAACAAACAGATAGAATTCGTGAAGAACCATTCAAAAGATAATTATGAGCTGTATAAAACAAATTACTAGTTACAAAAACTAAATTTAGTTTATATAAAAAGCTTGTATGAAAAAAGTGTTGTGTAGATAAGGACGAAATATTTTTAAAAAACAATTATAAATTTATTGAAAATTAGGTACAAGCTGATATTTATAAACCTGTTACTTAATAATTACTCTACAAAGTTGAACTTTTTCTTTTTACCAGTAAACTATAAATAACTTTGGAAATTGGTGATAAATCGGTGACAGATTACTAATTTATTGAGTAGCTGTAAGTATTTCTTGAAATAGTAAAAGAAAAAAAAAGAAGACATTAATTTACCTTTAGTACTAATATTACAAGCAAAAAATACAATAATTTTCGTCAATACGAATTAAATTAATGTTAAATAAATAACAATTAATTAATGTTTAATAGATTAATAATAATAAAAAAAGATCAATCTTAATTATATTTAACCGTTAATGTTATGCATTAATTAATTTAAACATGGATATCATAAAAAATAATCATTCTTTAGCCCTTATTTTCTTATTTTTCAAGTAAGAAAAATTGCAATAATATCAGTAATAATAAAAACATAATTTCTCTGATATAGAATCAAAATACTATATCATAATTAAAAATATAAAATCTGTAAGAATTCTTGCATCTCCACTATAGAAATTGAGTACTCGTAAAGAATAATAATGAAAAAAAAAAATATATATATATATACATATTTATATAAATCCACTAATAATGGTAAGAAATTTGAATACTTTTTAACAAAATAAAAATTGTAAATAAAAAATTGTAAAATGGAAAAAAGTAATAATGTACAAAATGATGAAATAATTTTTCACCAGATTTCTTATCGTCTAGTGTGAATTTATAAAACAGCTGACTGAAGTATTGTTGGCTTTATTGACGTAGCTGGTTGGAAATATAACATAGCACTAGTAATACAAGTAGTAAACGAAGTTATTAATACTATTAATTACATTAAATTTCCGTCCGTTTATGATTCTTTGGCTTCAAATTTTTCAATCTAAAATATCAAGATCTTTCTATTTAATTTTAAAAATATATGTATTTTGTATTGTTTGGACGAAATCGGTACAAAATTATTTTTTCAGACCGAAGTATTTATCCGTTTTGGAATTTGAGCGATCGCTCACTCTTACAATTTTTATTCTGAATTATTTAAATAAATATGTCGTCATTTTATTTATAATAAATTTCCTAACATTTTATTTACAATCATTTATTTTATGTATAATTTTATACCTCTTTTTAAGATATTTATATGTCAAAAATAATAACAAATAAACAAACAGAAGGAAAAGTATATACTTCTAGACATATTTATACTTAAGCACTATTCATTTATCTTAATGAAAGTAATGTTGGATAATCGTTTTTATAAGTATACAATATTAAGTATTACCTAAACAGTAATCTAGGTTTTTAATTAAAGGGAAATTATAAAGGGGAGGATTTATAATTATTTCTATTAATCATAATATATTTAAGTGGATACCCCAGTTTGTATGCATATATATCTTAATACTGTAATAAAATATAATTCACATTTATCTTTTAGTCTGTTAACTTTTAAATTTTGAACATAACTTTTTAAAAGTCAACACGTAGAGATTTAGTAGAGCTTTGTAAAAATCAGTATATTTTGCTTATCTGCAGTAAAACGTACGTTATAATAAGTGATGGTCGGGTAATGTCTATCATATACCGCCGTGAGTATATTTTTCTTCTAGATTCTTTAAGGAAGTATGTTCCTATTTAAAAATAAAAATTTAAGAAGATATATAGGCAAAAATTAAATTAATAATGGATAATATTAGAGGAAAAAGAAAAAAATCAGTAAACATTAGTTCAAAACACATCCCATCTTCCCATATTCCCATATCTTCCCATATTTTAGATAAATAATATTAAAATGATCAATCATTTCTTTATTTACATTGATATTACACAATATTTTCTGTTTAATAATTGGAAGATTTTATTAACGAAACTAAAAACAGAATTACAATCTTATTAGAATGTTAATAATTTTATTTATTTACAAAAAATAACATAGCACTAGTTAAAAATAACTTCGTTTACTACTTGTATTACTAGTACTATGTTATTTTTATTTATTTGGGTTTTGTATTATGAAAAGATAGAGGTATTTTTATTTTAAACATACACATTTTTTAGCCTTACAGGTGTATACGATTTTTTTATTATTATTATTATAATCAGTGATTACTATTATTTTTAAAGTCAAAACCCAACAAAGCACGTTTTAAAATTGAAAAAATATATATATTTAAAAAACACTATTAATTTTATTATTATTGATTAAAAACGTTTTTAGAAAACACAAAAGAATTTTTTTTTTAAATATTAATTTAAGCGTTTCGTACATTCTGAAACGCATCATCACATTAATTTTTTTTTTAAAATATATTATATAAATGACCACACTTATCAACGACATAATTTATTTTTATTTTTTTCCAATTAACTTGCGATTCGAAAATCTCCATTGCCCGTAAATTATTTTTTTCTAATTACGTGTATTTGATTTTTTAATTGTTAAATTTTGTCTACATATTTTTTTTTTAAATTAATTTCCACAGTAAAAAGTAATTACATATTCTACTGTTAGTTACAAAAGTAATATGACGAAAATTAAAATTTTTTTTTAATGAATCGTAAATTTATAAATTTTTTGTAATTTCTTGAAGTGTAAACTGAGGTAGAATCTTTTGTTTTATTTATTTTCAACTTAGTTTTCTTTCTTTAAATAACAAAATGATCTCTTTTTTTAAATCTAAATAAAATTTAAAAAAAAAGAGAAAAAAAACTGAAGTACATTCAAATTTCAATTCCAGAAAAACAAAATAAATGTTGACCGTAAAATCTTAAAGAGACAAAAATCTTAAATCTTAAAAATTAAAAACAACGACTGACAAAAAAAAACATTGCGCTTTAATATAAAATAATTACTAATACATAATTTTGTAATGTAAGATAAAGAGCGTGCGGGAGACAATTTTATATATAGTATAATTTGTTTTTCTATTTTTTAAATTTGAACATATATATATGTATATATATAGCCTACGACATTCCCGGTAACGTAAGGATTCCAACGCGGGGTCATACATCTAAATCGGTTCAGCCGTTGAGCTGCTACGGTGGAATAAACAAACACACATACATACACACTAGATATATTACATTTCTTATTGGGCAGTTGTAATTGGGCATATTATAATTTATCATTCTGAAAAAAGATCTCTCTAAACGACCAGAAAAAATAAAAGTTATGATAGCAGTAAATGCAAATAAATTACGTAAACAAGCATTAATAACGACGTAAACGAGATATGAATCTGCTGATAATCACTTCGTCATTTTATTGGAGGAAAACTTAATAAGAAAATTAGATTAAATTTTTTTTTGTATTTTAATCTTTAATTTAGTGTTAAATAAAAAAAATACATAATTTACTTACAAATAAATACTTATTCCTCTAGCTTAGTCCTCTATTTCTTTTACTTATATATTCTACAATAATTTCCGTGTGAAGATATTTAGTTAAATCAAAGAAGTGATTTCTCACTAATATATATGAAACTGGTGCAAAAATATATACTAAAATCACTAAGCCTCTGTGAATTAAATTCCCTATGAACTTAAAAAACATACTAATTATTTATAGTTTGATAAACAATATATTCCAACTTACCAAAAAATTATTTACTTACCAAAATTGTTTATAATTGTACATAATTTCAATTGGAGAAAAAGGTAATAAAAGTATAAAAGTTCGACAACAGGATTAGAAAACAAACTAGATAAGTCACACAAGTTATCAAATGAAAACATGCTTTCTTTAAGCTACATTGTTTTTTTTTTTTTTTTTTTTTTTTTTTTTTAACCTCCAGAACCACAATTAAGTATATCTTCAGAGGGATGAAATGAATGAATTGTAGCGTGTGTGAAGTAAATCATAGTAAATATTTACAAATACAAAATTACATATTTTTTCCAGAAAAAAATAAAAAATACAATAAAATAGAGTTTGTATAAACAATGGCGTAGTTTACACTAAACATTTGTTCAAAAAGTTAACATCTATAACCATATATATGGTTTTTATGTACAATTCATAAATTAACAAGTACTGTAAATTATTTAATTAACGAATACACTACTCAAGTTTCTTATTTTTTGTATAATTTTTTTTTAAATCCGCAGTACAGTACTAAATATTTTTTATGCTATCCATACGCATTTTTTCAGGTAGAAGTAATTTTTTATTAAAAAATCATTAAATTACTTTAATAAAAGGTTTACAGACAGTTAGTTGATGAAAACGATTTGATTACTAACCTAATTATTTCAAAATGACATTAAAAACTAGTCCTCATAATTCCACTGTTCTTTGCAAAGTAATAATACATTACATAATTAACAGATGACTTATTTTTATTTCAGTAATTACCTAAAATAATTTCAACACCATATTTAAATCAATAATCTTAACTTAAACCATAAACCTGCATTAAAAAACCTAGACGGTTAAAATATTAAAACCACGTAAAAGATCTTTAATCTAGAGATTTTATTGAACCCCCCTCCCATCAAAAAAAGAAATAATTAAATTATTCTGTTATCAAAAATAGTGGGCTGCGTTAAAACTTAAAACTAAGGTTAAATGTGAAGTATATTGACTATTAACAATTTTAATTGAATCCATATTTATAGGAAAACTTGTTAAATAATGAATCGATAAAAACCATCAAGGTATTATTGGTATAAGTGTTTTGTACATTTACTGATTCCACCTACTTTTCCACCAACACACATTTTGTATCCTTGTTGTATTTGACCTGAATAAATAAAATTATTGCAAAACAATTTTGAAATTTATTTCAATGTATATCCATATTAGCTATTTACATACATATATGTTAGATATAAAAATATTAATAAAATATACCACTGAAAACAAATCAATTTTCTTAGGGATTTCGAAAGGAAAAGAGATCTAAAGTTTTATTTTTTCGGGGCTTGCTTTGAGAACCTCGCGAACGATTATCATAAAAATTTTATTACATGATCTTTACAAAGATTTTAGTCACACTACCTCATAATTAATATAATAAATGCATAGTTAAATAATATACTTCTTATTTCATATTTAATTAATTATACATTATTATTAAATAATATGCAGTGATTACATACAAAAAATAATTCTATTATTTATTTTATACAAATTTAATTAAACAATTAACTACCTATACTTGAAAGGAAGTCAGCTCAATTCAACATATATGTATTTTTTACGTGTGTTCCAAGTCTTCTCTACACTTACTGGACCCAAATCAATATTTATGTAAAAAATTTCTCTAGCTGTCTTATTGTTCTATATCAATTTTTTAGATATAATTTAAAAGATTTTTAAACAAAAATACACTAGCGTATACACATCATTTAGATATATTTTTGTAAAAAAAAGTTAAATATGTCACTAAAAATCAAAATATAATAGTTATAATTTTAATAAAATTAAAATTATCTTCAAATCGGCTAATTTTAATTCTATAAAAATGTAAACTATATGTAAAGTAATCGAATGTGTATGTGTGTGCGTGCGTGCATGTGTGTGTGTGTGTGTGTGTGCGTGCGTATAAGACGACGGCTACAATCTTCTAATCATCTACGTAAACCCCATAATTTTTAATTTAAAATATCTTCCACTTAAATTATTAGCAAAAATCTTACATTGCGATCAACAAAAGAATTTTCTTTAAAAAGAGAGGAAAGTAATATAGTTAAAAAAAAAAAAAGGCTTGAGCAAACAAATGAGTATTGTTCATCCTTTTTTTTTAAGTTACAAAAGAAGACCTCTGCCTTCTTTTTTTTATGTCAATAAAATATTAGATTAATGAAACAATTTTTTACAACTTTACGTACGAAGAAAATTTTTTAAATATTTTTTTTTAGAATTTCATGACGAAGTTTTGAAAAAATTAAATTTCAAGATTTCAAAATAGGTAAATTTAATCAGTTTAGGCATTAAATCACACTTAATGATTAAATTCAAAAATGATTATAAAAATTCCTGTTTTTACATCTCTTTTCATTTCTTCAGGTGGATACATCCGATCCCAGAATCATAACTAAAGGAAATTTAAAATTCTTGAAGCTCTAAATAGTTTCTTCAGGTTAAGGGCCCCCTTATATAATAAATTTTTAAATACGCATTTAGATTAATTGAAGCTTTTATTTGTTTTATGCAGTTTATGTATGCGAAGAGATTTATATTTTAATAATTTTAAAAATAAAAAATACGAAAATATTTAAATGCCACTATAATATTTAAATTAAATTACTTTTTTTCTAGATGATTACGTTATTTCAGTATTTAAGATGAAATAATAAATTTAAAACTAAATTTAATCAATTGATTTCGGTTTCAAATAGTATATTTTTAGAAAATTTAATTTTTGTAATATTATTTAAGAATAAAAAACGTTCTACTCTTAACAAAAAAATTAATCTAGACTACAAAAATTGAAAAGAATACCAGTAGTAAATTCGGTACGTTAAATAACTATTTATTAACAGTTAATATACTAATTAATTAAACTGATAAATTGAAATAATTTCATATATTCCAACTAAGTGCTTTTTGCTAAACCCCCACAATCAGAACAGTAGAGATTTATAAATTCACTGATGAAATTAAATATCTCCTCGGTTCTTATGAAAATGTATCTGGAAAGTATCTCCCACATTTTTCCCTGAGGATCGGATCCACGCGTTAATGAAGTAATAAACTCACATGTTATCTAATCTCCCCTAGTGAGAAAAAAGTAACTGTCACTTTCCCTACGCGTATTTGTAATTTATGAATTAAAATCTTATTACGGCATGTATCTCTTAAAATAAAAGTGCGTATTAAATTAGAGATATCCCATACTCCGTATTAAAAATAGCCAAACAAAAAGTATAAGTTAGAATTTCAAGATGATGCTTAAATTTTTTACTATAGTTGCCTATTTCTGTTATAATTCATTGTTTCTACTACCTTTTTTTTATTGTTTATTATTTTTATAATTAAATATATCTAAGGTTTCTTGAAAAAGAAGACTAATCTTAATTAACAGTAACTGCTGTTTGACATTCATTGATAACGTTTTTTAATAACCTAAAATAATATAAATATTAAAACAAATAAACAAAAGCATCACAAGTTTATGATTTATTTTATTTATTTATTCTTCGAGTTACATTTTCTAAATAGAAAGGCCACGGATTATTTCAGGTAAAGTGTCAAAAAAGAGTTAAGATATTACCAAAAACTTGAAAAAGCTGATAAATATTCGACAAAATCACAAATAATTTCCAAAATTCCAAAAGCTACGGTAAATTAACGAGGAGAGGTCATGCGCAAACTCAAGTTTTATGTTTTTCATAGAATATTTTAATCTGATGTAACTCAGACCGAATGACAATTTTCTGTAACTATGAAAATCATAACATTTACATCATTTGTAGCTATGAAAATTAAAAAAAAAAAATGAAGTTAGATTATAAAACAGTTTTTGGATAAAGATATGATATCAAAAGGCACAAAACAATTAATGAATTACCGGATTTTAAATAAAGAAATGAATTAATGAATGAATGAACTTCTTACTAAGTAAAATTTACTAGTTTTTCTATACTCGTAATTAAACCTCAAAGAATAAATCAGAGAGAAAGGTGGAGCTCTGCCAGTTTTCTAATAAATATCACCTACTACGTATTGCCGGGGGACTGTCATTTTAATAAAGGAAAATAAAAGTTTTCCTACTATTAAAAAAAATTATCGACATTTATTCTTCGTTAAGATAAAAAATGTTAGCCGGCCTCCGTGGCGCGAGTGGTAGCGTCTCGGCCTTTCATCCGGAGGTCCCGGGTTCGAATCCCGATCAGGCATGGCATTTTCACACGGTACAAATCATTCATTTCCATCCTCTGAAGCAATACCTAATGGTGGTGCCGGAGGTTAAAAAAAAAAGAAAAAGAAAAATAAAAAATTTTGTCTTACGTCATTAAATTTGATTTATAGTTTACCAGGGTGAACCACTGATATTAAAATAGAATTACATGGTTTAGCTTCGATGACAATTCAGACTTCACGGCTAGAAAAAAGAAATATATATTTCATAAAAACAAATTTTTGACAAGGACTTCCCATATGATTTTTTAAATTTACAAATCGAATTTTTACATGTTCATTAGACTTATAATCATAATTTCTTTGTTAAGAGAGAAAAAAAGAAATTAAATGAATGAGTCTCCCATTCTGGACCTATTTTTCATTCTTTTTTTACAGACTCGTATTTTTTTAAGCGTTACTGACCGTAACTTTAAGCGATAAAAGGGAATCTAAAGAGAAATGAGAAACCCTAAACAGTATAATTTATGAAAAAAATTATTTGTTATAGATATTTACGTAGGACTGAGGAAATCAAATGATTCAATAAAGTTTGAAGGTGATCCCAATAAAATGGATGAAACGTCGAATTCCCGTAAGGCAATGTATGAAAGGAATTACCGAAACGATAGAGGATATAGATCTGGAAAAGGAAGATAGGTGAAATAGGAATAATTGGCAATCGTAATATGAAAATATTTCAAAAAGTGTACATTAAAATATTAAGAAAATGTTTAGCCCTAATAAATTAAGCTATCCGAACCTGAAGGATAACGAAGGCCAGATGCAGAATAAAATTTTGTGGTCACTATTAAAAAACAAATTTTTTTTCATTGAATATTTTCTTCCCTCAGAAGAAATTTTGGTTTAGTACAATAATGACCAAAACATAATTTTATATTTTAATATGTTTAGTAGGAATGCAAAAATTATATATTTTTTTGTTATGTAAACTAGAAAAAAATTAAATTTTTTCATAGAAATAATTAGTCATATTTTATCCTATAGGTGTAGTTAATTATAATAAAAAATTTACCTCAATCTATCTCTTTATCATCTTGTTAGAACCGATCAGCTCTAATTAATATAAATTTTACACAAATTTTATTCGGAATAAAATTATATTCCAATTAATTAACGACATGTTCTTTCACAACATGTCATTACTTTTCATATTTTAGTTTTAATGCTTTTAAAGTACTCGACTTATGCTAAAAATCGTCTATTTCAAGTAATGAACAATTTTATTAAGTCATTAAATGTAAAAACTTCCTGTTTTCCAAGAAAAAATTATAAAAGAGCTATCCAGTTTAAAGACTTAAAGTATCCAAGTTTTATACATCAATTTAAAATATATAAAATGTTACAAATATAATACGTTTAACAGAACTACATTAAGTAGGCTTCTGTTAAAAGAAAATGTAACTGATGATTTGAACTTTGAAGGCGGCTAAGACGTAGAACAAAATCGGAAGGATATTGATCCCAAGCGCCTTAAGACATTAATCATTCAATGTAGATGACATAATAGCCTGGATTAAATTTTATACCTTTTACTACCGAAGACTACTTCGATTTATAGTATCGAGTCGTGTCTCGTGAAATAAATCTCGCGTTTAAAACTGTCAGCAGATCCATTAATAATAAAATGACTTTATCGATTAAATTAAAACTAAATAGAAAAAAAAAGAATTACTTCCTCTATTTAGAGAAATTACAAGAGATAAATATTAAAAATTAAAAAACACGACTACAAAGAAAAACATTTCTGACAAACATTGCTTTTTAATCAAACTCCATAAAAAAGGATCGTGCTTGGATTTGTTGTATGTGCTCACATTTTTATTTTATCTGTTCTTGGCGCAGAACGGACGAAAGGTGGTGTGCCGGGAGGCTGCGGCGATTTATATTTCTTGATACGAACGACTTATCTGAAATTAAATTTGTGTTTTGCGATAAAAAAGAAAAATATCAGGATTAGAACTGTACTAAAAAATTACAGCTCAAGAAACAGATAAAAAAGTTTAGGATTTTGAAGTTTCGTGATAAAAGCTTCATGAACGTTTCACTATTTATGAACGTTATTTAGTTAAAATTGGAAAAAACATTTAACTAAATCTTTGTAATGAAACATAAACCATGTAACATTTTCGCGG
The DNA here is from genome assembly GCA_010016005.3 of Zanna intricata. Lineage (NCBI taxonomy): Eukaryota > Metazoa > Arthropoda > Insecta > Hemiptera > Fulgoridae > Zanna > Zanna intricata. The sequence continues at coordinate 33,634 of JAAAKQ030275299.1, read as the reverse complement.
CAGGCCGTAGGCTCGCCTTTTTCTATAAATGTATGTTCGTATAGTCGTCTATGATACTCCCAGTAACGTAAGGATTCCAACGCGGAGTCATAATGTAAATCGGTTCAACCATTGAGCTACTACGATGGAACAAACACCATACGTACATACATTCCAAATACATTACACTCCTTTTTGGGCAGTCGTGTAAAAAGAAAAGAAAAGTATTCCAGTGCGTTTACTAATACGTTTTACCTTCTGAATTGATTACATTATCGTACACTCTATTCACAAATAATAAATAAAATATTATTCAATATATACATATATTTTATTATATTTATAATATATATTTGTTTACATTTATATTATTATATTTATTTTAATACATAATAAATAAACTGTAGCATATAACTGAACCATTTTTTAATTAGTGTAATTTTCTGTATTTTGTAATGTATTTGCTTTACATTAACCAATATAATATAAAGTAGTCATCGTAATTAGAACTTTAAAATTTCTTTAAGAAATTCGTTAATTTAAAGCTTTTACAGAATCCGGTGACAGAAAATATATATATATATTTTTTTTTTAAATCAGTAGCTAAACGTTTTTAACGGCTATAAATTACCGTATCTGATGTAATTTGAACAGATCGTTAAAAATATGTATACGTAAAGAGTATCGTAAATAGTAAACAGCTCTATGTTTAGTCGATATGACTTTCCTGACTCCCAACTAGTAAGAGAAAGTTGAATTGTGAATAGAATACCTTTTTCTCTAGATATTTTTCTTCTGACCATTTTTTTATAAACAACTGCTGCTAATCCATATAATTAGGATTAGAATAAATGACACCAAAATTTATACAATTATTAATAAAAAGAAAAAAGTATTATAATAAAATTTAGTTTACATTACTCTACAAAAAATTCGCGGGCAAAAATAATCAGTCAGGAAATTGATAAATGCTACTTTTATAAGAATTAAAACAAATTCTTTTATAAAGAATAAAAAATTGTAAAATGTTTTTCTGGATCTTCCTTATAGATCTTACATTTTTGAGTAGTTCGTAATTGCTAGTTTCTGGATTCTTGACGTGAAAAAGTAGGACTTCTCAAGAATCAACTAAGTAAAACGTCTGACATTGTTTTTAAAGATTTAGATCAAGCCTAAAACAACTTCCATTTTGTGTTTGTTACATTTTTTAAATCTCTTGACGTTCAGCTGATAAAAAATGTCACACTCCTCTAAATTTTTTTCCAAACCTCATATTATTTTACTGATTACGAGATTAAAATTTTTATAAATCACGCTTTAAACTCTATTTGTTCTTATTTGGTTCTCACCCGGGTAGTAGTAATATACTGTTGTTGTTAAATGAATCTTAATGTCAAAATAAATTAATAAATGGGGGTTATCCAAAGTCTAGTACCACTGTAACATAACACATTTCTAATTAAATCCAAGTCTTAAATAATCATCTCGAGTACGAATCCCGGTCAGGCATGACATTTTTAAAGCTACAAGAGTGGCATTTTATCTCATCCTCTGAAGCGATACCTAACGGTGTTCCCGGAGGCTAAAAACAGTCTTAAATTATCATCCAGTTGTAGTTGTATGATTTTCACTTAGACTTCAATTTTTTGATAAAAGGTTTAATTTTAACATAATCACTTACTTTATCAAATTACATCCGATTACATTTTACTTGCTAATTTCAAAGAAAAATGATAGGAATATAATACTTATTTTTATTATCTATTATTTTTTGCTGGTTTATCTTATTTGATGTCTTATTAATAATATCAAAATTTAATTTTAATCTTTAAGAGCACTTTAAACCAGTAGGATCCATGATCAGATCACTACTGGGAAGTCAATGACACTGGTTGGAACTATACAAAATATCTCAACGTGTCCTTTAAAAAGAACTTATTATTGTAGTCCATATTTCATCAACTAAATTAAAAAGCTGATTAAATACATACATTTTTTATCTTAAGTAATTTTTATTAAATATAAATTTAGTCATAATTTTGATCAAATTAAATAGAGTGAATTAAAAATTTTAATTATTTAAAAATTATTATTTATTTTACTTCTATTGTTCTAGTAATAACAATTACTAAATTGTTTTTTTATAAAAGACAATACTTGTGAATACCCAAGCCTAACCGAGATTCAAACTCAGAACTTTCCTAAAAGTTCTGAAAGTGAATTAAAGCCAAAGTTGCTATCTCTTTGTATTTTTTTATGAATGTTCAAAATCTTACTTTTAACCAAATTCATAGATTTCAATGAGTTTTTCTTTATTTTATAGAAGAAGTTGCTCCTGTGAGATATCGTAGAAGATTTCCTTCTGATCATTAACTCTGAAGTTAATGGAAATGAAAATTTACATTTTGTACAAAGACGAATTGAAGTTTTTCATGATTGTTGGTGTTGAATAGTTATTGCTTAATGACACGCTACCTGATATCATGCAAACTTAAAACAACCAAAAATGGTTGATGAAATAAAGACTAAAAATAAAACGTAAAATTCATTCTCCAAAGAGCCTATCTCACCCAGTAGCCTTCGTCGTGTTTCTAAATTCATTTTTTACGTCTTTGTACGAAGTAAGTAAAGTATTGTTAGCGCAAAAAATTTCAGTTTTCAGATTTCAACGGAAATATCCATTTGGACCACTCCTGAACCCATTTTGACTAGTTTCGGTGTGACTTCTGTACGTATGTACTTTAAGTACGTGACTTCTGTACTTTAAGTATGTAACTAACCTCTCATAACTCAAAAATGATTAGGAGTAGAATATTGAAATTTTGGATTTAGGACTGTTGCAACATCTGCTGGTGCACCTCGCCTTTTGATTGCAATTGACTAAACTAAAAGTGTCCAAATAGCCTAAATTACAAAAAAATTTGGATTTTGGACTTTTTAATTGTTTTTTTATAAAAGACAATACTTGTGAATACCCAAGCCTAACCGAGATTCAAACTCAGAACTTTCCTAAAAGTTCTGAAAGTGAATTAAAGCCAAAGTTGCTATCTCTTTGTATTTTTTTATGAATGTTCAAAATCTTACTTTTAACCAAATTCATAGATTTCAATGAGTTTTTCTTTATTTTATAGAAAAGCTCTCACTGAGAGATTTTCAACGATATATCATACTTATTTCCATTGGTTCCAAAGTAATATCCAAATAAAATTTTAATTAATGAAAATATTTGGATCTTACAGGGGTAAGACACATCAGTTAGAATCAGTCTTCATTTGCTTTTTTTTAATTAACTTTTTTTTAATTTAATTATATTGATTTATTAATAATTATTAACCTGAGCGTAAACACTTTTACGATAAATAATACAAATAAAAAATTAAAAAATATCAGAAGTTATTAACAAAATAAAATTTCATGTATTTATCATATTAAAAATATGTGTATATGTAATTTAATAGGCATATAAAGAGGTTATGTAGTGTCCACATCAGATTTTTTATTATCTAGATATTTAATATTTTTTCTCACTTTTGTGCTTCCTTTCAAATAATTTCTTTTCAAATTGGTAGGTTTTATCATCAGCCAAAAAAAAAAATGTTAAAAATTTAATTCTTAAAAAATCAGCTCTTTCAAATCTTTAATTTCGATTCTTTGAAGTCGGCGCCAAATTAAGTGTTAGTAAATTGTGGGTGGATAGCTATTTTTAATTTGTTTCTAAGTGCAGAAAGTAAAAAATTAAAGACCTGAAAAAAGTGTTAATTTTTCCCCTTTTTCGTGAATTTTATATTTTTGTAATACATTTATTTTACTAAAATAAATAATGACTCTTCTACAGTGCTAATCATAATGAATAGCAGTAGTCTCTGCAAAAAAATAAAATATCCTGCCGTAAGACTTCGGCCTCAGGATTTTTTAATGAGATAATTTACTTAACAGCAACGAACGTATATTTAATAGTCATTTAACTCACCATATCTCTTTTTATCTTTACTTCAATTGGCTTATATAATGACAGAAAATGGAGTAAAACTGTTTTCAATTAAACCTTACTGACATATACTATTTGTAGACCGTTATAAATTGTTTTGTTTGAAAGGTGTAGAGTGGTAATTATGTTGCAATAGAATTCTGTTACATGCAACAGAATTGTTTTTGATTAAAAACATTCTGTGTGAAAACTGAAAATTTTGTACGGCCAAAATTTGACCGTGTAAATCCTAACAAATTACAAAATGTAATTTATATTATTAATTTTGAAGTTACAGGCAACTTTAACTACGTTGATAACATTTTATGCAGCTTTTTGATTTTTACAGTTGTTGCACATTGAATAGCAGTATGTTAATTAAAATTAATAAAAGATTTTAAACAAGTTAATTTAAAGAAAAAAAGGATTTTCTGTCTAAAATTTTATGGAGCAATTCTTTTTTTTTTTATCTATGAAGTAACACACATCACTAACTTCATCTATATAGTGAATTATTATACACCAAACAGAATAAGATTTATTTATTTATGCTTATTTTGCATCAGTCATTTATCAAAGTATAATTTTAGATAGCACACAGAACTTATAATTTAATTTTAATTATAACATGACTGATTATACAATACATTTAAATATATGTTAAAGTCAGTGTTATATGTATCAATCACTTCATTACTTATATCACTTCAATACTGGGTTATTCAAAATGAAGGAGCAGATTTTAAATACTTATTTCTATCAAATGAAAACAGAAAGTTATTAGTTCCGTCCAAACAGCGGCACTGTAGTTTGTTTAAAAGAAAATAGTAATGTCACAGGAAAAGTTGTTTTGTGTGCTTCAGTATTCAAATCAACTGATTTTGAAGTCAAGAATTCTAAGGTTCAGATCCTAGTAAAAGCAGTTAATTTTATATGGATTTGAATACTAGATACCGGTGTTTTTTGGTGATTGGGTTGCAATTCTTCAATTGGGTTTCAGTTCTTTGGTGGTTGAGTTTCATCTCAGCACCTGCATCTAAAGCTGCATAAGTTGCAGTTACTTCAGGCATTGCAGCACAATTACACAATTCTCCAGCACAATGGATTGAAAAAGGTGGGCAATATGATCTTGTTAATCTTAAGTGGCCTCCAAGGTCACCAGATCTTATCCTTTATAGTAGAGGTAGTTACTTTTATATGGATTTGAATACTAGATCATGGATACCAGTGTTCTTTAATGATTGGATTTCAATTAACCATATATCTCAGAAATGGTCAACCTGAGACATACAAAACTACACTTCATTTACACTCATACACATCATCCTCATTCATCCTCTGAATTAATACCTTACGGTAGTTCCAGAGGCTAAAGAGAAAAGAAAAGAAATCTTACCCTTGCGATTTTTATCTGTGGGGTACACAAGAGATGTCATGCATATACCACCTATGCCTGCTATTCTTCAAGATCTATGAAATCAAATTGTTACAGCAGTGAATAAAATAACCAGGGACCAGTTAATTCATATGTGGGAAGAAATGGACTACCAATTTGACATTTGTCGCATAAAAAATGGTGCTTATGTCGAATGCATAAAATAAAATGCTGAATGCTTTCCTCTACTCAGTGATGAATCATATGTGTCTATCTACTGTTTTTCATTAGTAGAAATAAATATTTAAAATTTGCTTGTTCTTTTGAATAACCTTATCTTATACAATAAGATCTTATGTACATTAAAATATAATCTTATTATCTAGTTATGAAATCTTATTTTACCAATCTGTCTTAATTTTATCCTATCTTAATTTATCTGTAAAATGCATACCAATTCAAAAATCTATTTGAATAAAACTTTCTTATGGAGAATAAGAAATTTTCACTTAAAATAAAAATATCATTATTTAGTTGTTTAAATAAAGCGACATATTTATCACAGGATAAATCAGATTAACATAAGAGGATTTTATATATAACAACACATGAATGAATGAGGGGGGTATCGATGTGAATGAATGAATGAATGAATAGGTACATAGGTAATAAATACAAATTGAATACAATGAATCAGAATAATTTAACATACATTAGACATTTCATTCAACTGGCTTTACATTAGATAAGTCAATTCCATACAGATTAAACATTACACAATGAGAAATTAAAAGAGAAAACTTTATTTCAAATACAGATTTAATATTTTTAATTCAACCTTTTAATAATCAAAAAAATTAATTATCTTTCAGAAGAGTCACCAAAGGAGCACTAAGAAATTAAGGCTTGTATACTATTTTTATTACTAGGACCTAGAATGGAAAAAATGACAATTCTTGGGAAAACCCTTTAATTCAGGATGTAAACAATAATATATATATAAATAGTAAATTGAGTTAAGAAAATAAAATATTCATTTATTTTATAGTATTTAAATTTAAGAATGAGCAAGTTTAGCATCTCAGCCTAAAAACTTTTTGTATAGTCCTAACAGTCTGATTTTTGTAGCTCAGTTCCAAGACAAAACATGCCTATTAAATTAAAATCTTTACCTGGAAGAGAGGGTAACCAAATGTTTTTGGAGCATAATTATGTTTATTTACTTTGAAGTTACACCACAATTTTAAATATGGTCTCTGAATATACAAATAAAATAATGGTCTCTGAATATACTCTGTCTAATTATAAAAAATAATTATTTTTCTTAAACTGCCTATGAGATCTAGAAAAGAAGATTTAGCAAGCTCTTTGTCAGGCTCTTCAGTGAAAAGCCTAGAAAAGTTTAGCCTAATTTTATGACATGAAAAAATATACTGTCTGATAATGGTATGATTTTGTTTTAAAGCATGTAATCATTCAAATTTAGCATTGAACATACTGAGAAGAGGTGGCCTCAGCCTCTGTATAGAGATTGAAGAAGACTTGAAGTGGCTCAGTTCCTCAAGGTTGTTTGTTATTCCTCATACTCTCAAAATAGTGCCTGAAAAGAATACAGATTGCACATTATAATAATGTGAATATGTTATTATTGCTTTGGTTATAATAAATGTTATCTATGATAAAAAAAAGATGGAAAAATTTTTATTAAAAGACATTTTTAACTGATAAATCAATCCCCCCACCCAAAAAAAATATTATTTTGAAAAATGTTCAAAAATAATTTTTTCCATTAAGTTGTCAATTGCAATTATTTTAAAACAATAGGTTAATCTAGTAAGAATATTGTAGAAAATAATTATTAAGTATTTCTTTTAATTTTTAGTAGTGGCTCATGACTCATGGTATCTGCAAATGCCTTCTTTTGTGAAAAGTACCATAAAAGAATTTCATTTTTCAAAGTGAATAACTTTGAAACACTAACTTTATATTATGATGGTGTTCAAACCAACATGTTATCATTATCAAACTAATTGACTTTTTATAAATATTATTCTTCCTAAAATGAATCTAACAAACTGTTAGTGACAATGTTTGAACAATACCATACATGAAAATTGGGTATGATTCTTAGTGGAAATTAAAGTCCTTTCAACAGGAGGCAATTTTAGGCACCACAATTCACAATTACTAAACCTAAATAACCCTTCTTAAGAAAAATCAATCCCTTCCACGCTTGTAAAGTAAGCTTGGCATGGGTAGTAAAATAAGGAATAAAGTGGTTTCTCATTGCCTTCATTTGTTAAATATGTTGTTGTGCATTAGCACCCTAAACCCACCAAAATACATGTATATCAGTCCTATAAGCAACACTTTCAGTCTGTTCACACCAACGGCTGACAGTATAATGAACATCATTAATCTCAAAGAAAGCACTCTTTGGTGATTAATGCATCTTAAACCTGTCTTACATACATTAGTATGTTTTACTTGTATTATATCAGTATTCTTACATAAATTAAATCCAAAGTAATGAAAGAAAGAAAGAGATAATGTAACCACCCATTAATTCATCCCTTTTTGTTGTGAAACAATAGACTATATACACTGTATTAATTCAGCAGGGGAAAGCCAATTTATAATTTTTCTAACTTGCAAAATTTCAAGTACAGGTAACAATCATTATATAATTTACTCTATACTTCATTTGTACACAAAATATGCTTACACTAACACCTGGAACATAGACTTTTTTAACATAAAGTTAACAAATTAACTTATATTACATTAAAGGTCTTCAGAACGTTCAGTGAATTTATTTAATAACAAAATTTCTTTCTATTATTTATTTAAAATTTTGCTTACTACAATGAACATAAATTTTTTGTGTGTGTACGTGACATGTACATGTAGACAAACGTAAATGATAGAGAGCAAAAAACACATAAATTTTACTTCATAATTTTGTTTTCACATTTGAGCAGTGTTAAGAAAAAGAAAAAAGATACCAACAGAAATAAATGATCATTTAAATTCAATTCTTTTTTTATATGTAAATTCATTAACAATAGAATCTGACCTATTGCCATTTGTTAAGAGGTAAATTTAGAAGGATATATGAACTCTCTTGATAAAAAAAAAAATTTATCTTGAAAAGGAGTAGGATGAATGGTAAATTGGTCACTAAAAGTTTATTAGTATTTGGAACTACTATGTATTTGGCAAAATGCCAACCACTCAGACCTCATACAGAGTCTCACTCATAAAAATTCTCAAACATATTATAATGAAAATGTTTAAAGTATTAATCTTTTTATAAATTTACAAATGTCAGAAAGTTATGATTCAATTTTTCAGTAAAAGGAATGATGTTTAAACTTTTTTTAATACCAGAGAATTTCTTTGCAGTTCTTAATAATTTGAATTAATTTTCTTTTCTTTAAAAAAAAAACCATTTGCACTTGTAATTCATTGAAACTAATATTCATAAAGTATTTAAATAATGTATACAATATCTACAATAATATATTTTTATAAATGATATTAATGAAAATATTTTTAAAACTTCTAATAATTCCAAATATGTATAAAATTACGCATTTCTCATTTTACTTGAATAATTTTATCAGCTTTATTAATTTAGTTTTAGTTCTATAATATTTATCTGTCACAGCATACATAGATAACTCATGTTTTAAGCATGTGAAATCATGCAACATAGGAAAACTACTTCTTTTATATAACATCTTGCACTGAATTAATCCTGTCACTAAGCAGGAGTATCAAGAGGGTAAAAATAAAGGATATAAAAAATAACTGAATGAATATATCTGAAAAATAATTTGATACAAAATTAATTTTTTCCAAGCATTTTGAATATATATAATGAATAAGAAAACGATAATATGATGTCAGGAGCAGTAATGAGGTGTTGAAGAAGATAAATGAATAAAACAAGAACCACATATGAAATGGTACAATGTACATAAAGTTTGGACAAACCCCACTAGATAAGACTTGGAGAGAAGACGGATGAGGTGGAGCAGTCATACAGTATGGGTGATCAATGAAAGGCTGGCAAAATGAATCCTGGAAGATTGAAGACAAGATTTAACACAGAAAGAACCAGAAAGTGACAAGTTTGAAATGCGAAAAATATTAAAAAAGAAAGAAAGATTGAATATTTTATAGAATATTAAGAAATATAAATTTATAAGAATTACAATATGTCAAAAAAAATGTTAAAAAAAATACTATTAAAATAATATTAATAAAAATTATTATAATATTAATTATCTTTTAATTTCAATGATTTATTTACAAATTTAAGATAAGACAATCCAAAAACAATCTAAACGAAAATTACACAAAATTATGAGTAAAATAATAATTTATTATAAAAAAAAATATGAAACAATATACTGAATTGATAAACATGAAATAAAAGAAACTATTCATTATAGAAAATTAAGAAAACTATAGTCAAGTTGAGGTGTTTATTAGCCATCCTCATTGTAGTATTCAAAATTATTGAATTTCTAATTCTATAAAATTTAAGATTTTTACTTCCTTGTACAACGTACAGGAAGTATTGTGATCATAGAAAACTTGGGTTTTCATATTTCAACGGAAATATCCATTTTGACCACCCCTGAATCCATTTTGACTAATTTTGGTGTGATGGCTATATGGAAGTATGTATGAACCTCACATAACTGAAAAATGATTAGGAGTAGAATATTGAAATTTTGGATTTAGGACTGTTGTAACATCTAGCTGCACACTTCCCCTATTGATTGCAATTGACTGAAACAATAGTGCTCAAAAAAGGCCAAATTCCAAAAAAAAAATATGAATTTTGGACTTTTTAACTGCAGTATTAACCTCTCATTAAGAGAGTTTCAAAAATATACCATAAGTGGTACTTATTTTCATTGGTTCCAGAGTTCTCTCTCTTTATCTGTTTAGCCTCCGAAACTACTGTAAGGTATTTCTTCAGAGGATGAATGAAGATGATGTGTATGAACATGAATGAAGTGTAGTCTTGAACAATCTCAAGTCGACCACTCCTGAGAAGTGTGGTTAATTGAAACCCAACCACCAAAGAACACCAGTATCCATGATCTAGTATTCAAACCTGTATAAAAGTAACTACCTTTACTAGGATTTTAGGTTTCAGAGTTAGAGCCAAATACGGTAAAATTTTAATTTAAAAAATATCTGGATCTTATAAGGGGAAGACATATCAATTTGATCCGCATCTCCTTTTTGATCTTCATCTCCTTTTTAACTTCTTTTTTTCATTTTTTTTTTAAATATATTGATTTATTAATAATTATTAAAATCTGATTGTAAAAAAGGTACCAAAGAGAAAGCAAACTAATTATAGAAGTCAAAGGGCATTTTAAATGTTTGTGCACGACTCCTATATTAAAAGGCCTTTTTTCATTCACTAAATAAATTAAAAACGATACTACTAAATGATAGTTTAATGCAACTTAAATTTGATTCTGTTAAAGGACAATGAATTTTACAAAATATAAAGAAAGATAAAAGGAGATAATTTTACTAAATTACTAATTTACTAATGAATTTTGAATCAGAATTCCAAAACATAATATAGTTTAGCTTTAATTGAGGCTGAAACTATTTTTAAAGATGTTAAAATCTTAAGCTGTGTAAAGAAGTTTTTTAATGCCCCCCCCCCCCCGCCAATAAATTTCACAGTTAATTAGCACACACTATTCTTAAACAAAAAAAAAATGATTGAGTGAAAATTTAATAATTTTAATTATTAATGACAATACTAAAATATAAAAAGTAAAAGGAAGGTGCTATGAGTTAAGTATGAAGTATAAACTATTGAAAAAGTATTAATTATAAATTACTTGGAATGAACAAAACATAAATTTTATGATCAAAGAAAAATTATTCAAGGACATATAATTAATTTCTAAAATTTGTAACACATAGATATATATTAATTATATAAATTTATTTCTAATTCAAATTTTTTTTCAGATGCAGGGACCAAGTACAAATGTACCTAATAATGAATTAGATGAAACAAAACCAGTTAGGTAAGTGCTTTTAAATCACAAAAAAAAATTATGTAAAACCAAGAATATAATAATTATTTATGTAGAGTTATCAATTTTTAAATGACAAAAACCAAACAAAATTAAGGTCATTATGCTTTCAACTTCTCTTTTGGCCAACTTCATTGGCTAGTGATATTATTCTCACCCAGGTATTATTATATGTATATTTTTATTAGGTTGGGTAAGCATATATTTCAATATAGCTGAAAAGTGTGTTGAAAGAGGATTGTTTCTGTTCATTTAATACACACATGTACTATTGTTAGGTGTGGTTTTATTTTTGTACATATTATAATTTTCAGGTGAATTAGTAGCAATTCTGTTTCAGTGTATGTATAATTTAAGGAATGCTAGTAATATTTTTGTGATTTGCATTTTTGATTTAGTTGGCCAATATTGACCTGAAAATATCTATGGAGCCTTTAATATGGACCCTATATATATATATATGTATGTATATCCCTATATATATATATATATATGTATCCCTATGACTCTGCATAGGGATATATACAACGCATAAAAGCCCTCTTTCACGTGTTATTATAGCTTTGTCTTAAAGCTACACTCTTCTTTGCCAACTTGCAGTAATAACTTTGCATGTTAATTACAGTTTAAATTTACATTTATGGGTAAACAGCCTAGTACAGCTGAAATTTTTTAAGTGGATTGCAAAAATTTTGCAATCTAAAAATTTTATGTTCATTTCTCACATAATCTTTGTAATTCATTTTAACAATCCCAGTTATTTATAAACTAATTTGAATAAATAAGGTGATGTTTTTCTGAAAACAAAAGGCTTAACATTTTATTTAATAAAACATAACTTGATAAAACTACTATTTGCAGAGTTATTAATGATTAAAGAATTCTGAAGCTGCCATTTTGGAATTTTCAAAGCTGAAATTATTAAACTTATTTATTTTGTGGATGTTGTTGGGTACATGCATACCCCATTTCAATAAAATATAACACTCCATTTAAAAATGTAAACTTTTATTGAAAAAACATAAACTGGCAACGAAGAAAATTAATTGTGTAGACATATGTCCACACAAACTTTTTAACTTATTTTAATATCTGAATCAATCCCTTAGGTTGGCCATCACCTTATGGGACACCAAGACATGTATGTATATATATATATATATATATATATATATTCATCATATAATAAAAATAGAAATACATAAGATTGGAGGAACACAGGTGTCACAAAATTCGATTCACTCAGTCAGCCTGCTGGCTTAAAACTTCAAAAATTACTGCTAATTCAATTGAAAGACATGGATTATAAATATGAAAACACATTTTTCTAAATCACTTTTCTATAAATACAAGTGGCATTTTCCTTTTAATTAAAATTATTCTCAGGATTAATGATGTAACAATTAACACAACAAATTTGTTATATTAATGATATAACAGTTAAGCAAAATCCAGCAAAAATAGTTCTAATGTTTTAATTTATTCTTTCACTCGTTTAATAGTAATCAAATATTCTAACTTAGTGACTGTGGGTTTTCTTAAGTCCAAAAACATATTTAATACCTTTTTTATATGATATATTTCACTGCTGCTTTGAGCTTATTACATTTCTTATGTTGATATGGAGCAAATTACTATGTCTTGCAAAGTCTGATTCAAAGTATTTGCCATAAATTGTATTGATGTATTACTTTTATAATACTCATATATATATATATATATATATTACATATAAAGAGAGAACCGTATATATTATATATACAGAATTACATCAGGATGAAATAGAAACAAGTGAGATCATCTTATTAAGAACATATCACCTGCAAATTACCAACCAGTAAATCTTAGCTATACAAGTTATGTACTTACCTAATACTTGCAATATAAAATATATAATGGATATGTTATTCGAAGAACATTTCATTAACATATGTAAGTTTAGTTTATGTATTTATGCTTAAGAGTGCACTGTCACCTACTGCATTAATTTTACCTTATTATTCTGTTAGTAATTATGTCGTAACTATACAGCAAACAAGAATCTTAGGTTTTAAATGTAAATCCCTCATACTTTTATGTAACATTAGGTGGTTTTACCATACTTTTCTTTATGAATTCAATTTTTATTTATTTATTTTAATAAAACCAGTTATTAATTATTAAGAAAAAAATATGTGTATAAATAAAATAAATATATTTACATCCTGAGTAGGATGCTAAAAACTTCAACCCTTACAATCTGTTTCACAACACTTGAAATGAGTCAAGAGGTACCATCCTACAACTTGCAGAATGTGAAGCAACATTAAATACATTCTCGATGGCTAAAGTCATATTCATTTAATAAGATCATCAAAGTTAAGAATGCTGAAAGCAGTTTAATCTATGCTGTAGTAATTTTTTAATGGTGAATGACAACAGAACATGGTTAACAACTTCAGCTAATATTTTTTTAAATATAAAAAGTGGCAACTCATTAGGTTATGCACACGGAGTACTTTTTTTGACTCCTTTCTTAAACCCTATTTTTTTTTTTTTAATTTTGTATCACTTTTATTTTAAGTGACCTGAACAATTTTTTTTAAATTTAATTCCATTAATATAATATTATAACTGCATAATTATTTAACTGCTTTATCATGTATCAAAATAAAAATAATAAGTGATCAGCCTCATCTGACTAGATGAAAGCCTTATTTTAAAAAGCTATCCATCTTATTTATATATCTCCCTCTACAAATCAGAGACCTTGCTGATAATGAGGGGGCTTGCTTGCATGCTCAGTGATAAAGAGTAGCTGCACCGAAGGTGCAACCATGTCAAAGAGGTATCTGTAGGAGTAAGACTAAGGAATGATTTCTGAAAGAGGGCAGCAGCTCTTTCAGTAGTTGTTAAGGGCGTAGGTCAGAAGGACTTAAACGGCCATAGCAACATCACTCAATCTTTCAAGTACTGCGCAGCTGAAACCAATGGAAAACTACAGCGGTTTTTTTTTTCCAAGAAAATGTGGCTCTCTGCATTTTCAAAAACAAAGATGGAGGCGCCTTCCTTGGTAAAAAATTCCAGAAGAAACTAGTCCCCCATTCGGATATCTGGGTGGGGACTACTAAGGAAGGGGTCAGCAGAAAATCAATAATTAACTCATCAGCAAATAAAGGGCTGGCAGGAGTAGGTTTTGTAATGAACAAGAAGATGGGGTTGAGAGTAGAGTATTTCAAACAGCTTAGCGATAGAGTCATTGTTTTAAGGATAAAATCAAAACCTAAATTGACAACGATTGTTAACGTCTACATGCCTACAAGTGCTCATGATGATGATGATGAGATGGAATATGTATACAAAGAAATTGACAAAGCAATTAAATACGTAAAAGGGGATTAAAATTTAATAATAGTTGGAGATTGGAATGCAAGCATCGGAAAAGGCAAGGAAGGAAATATTGGTGTGAATACGAGCTGGTCAAAAGGAATGAAAGAGGCGACCAACTGACTTATTGAGTTTTGCACAAAGTATAATTTAGTAATTGCCAACATCGATTTTAAAAATCATAGTAGAAGAATATACAAATTGAAAAAACCTGGTAATACTGCAAGGTATCAGATAGATTACATCATGGTTAAACAAAGATTTAGAAATCAACTCCCTGATTGTAAAACATATCCTGGAGCAGACATTGATAGTGACCATAATTTGGTGATAATGAAATTTAGATTGGAGTTTAAAAACATGAAGAAAAGGCGTCAGATGTATCGTTGGAATTTAGAGAAGCTTGAGAAAGAGGTAGAATTTTAGGAGGTAAAAAAGAATTTTGAGGAGGACATCGCAAGAGATCTGAGTAAAAACGATAATGTAGAAAATATAGAAGAAGAATGGGAGAATATTAAAAAGGAAATTCTTAAATCAGCAGAAGCAAACTTAGGCAAAACAAAGAGAACTGGTAGCAAACCTTGAATATCGGAGGATATATTTCAGCTGATGGATGAACATAGAAAGAATAAGAATGCTAGTGATGAAGAAGATAAATGGAACTATCGACAGTTAAGAAATATAATAAACAGGAAGTGCAAATTAGTGAAAGAAGAATGGATTAAAGAAAAATGTTCAGAAGTAGAAAGAGAAATGATCATTGGTAAAATAGACGGAACATACAAGAAAGTAAAGGAGAATTTTGTAGTTCATAAATTAAAAGCTAATAATGTGTTAAATAAAGATGGTATACCAATTTATAATACAAAAGAATAGGTTGATAGGTGGGTGGTATATATTGAAGAGTTATAAGGAGGAAATTAATTAGAAACTGGTGTTATCGAGGAAGAAACGAATATCGAAGAGGATGAAAAAGGAAATACAATACTGAGATCTGAATTTAATAGAGCATTAAAAGATCTGAATAGCAGAAAGGCTTCAGGGATAGACAGGATACCAGCAGAATTACTGTGCACTGCAGGTGAAGAAGCAATAGATAGATTATACAAACTAGTGTGTAATATTTATGAAAAAGGGGAAGTTCCATCAGACTTCAAAAAGAGCGTTATTGTCATGATTTCAAAGAAAGCAGGAGCAGATAAATGTGAAGAATACAAAACAATTAGCTTAACTACTCATGCGTCAGAAATCTTAACTAGAATTCTGTACAGAAGAACTGAGAGGAGAGTGAAAGAAGTGTTAGAAGAAGACCAATTTGGTTTCAGGAAAAGTATAGGAACAAGAGAAGCAATTATAGCACTCAGATTAATAGTAGAAGGATGATTAAAGAAAAACAAATCTACATATATGGCATTTATAGATTTAGAAAAAGCATTTTTTTTTTTATAACATAGACTGGAATAAAATTTTCATCATTTTAAAAAAATTTAGGGTTCAGGTATAGAGATAGAAGAAGAATTGCTAACATTTACAAGAATCAAACTACAACAGCAATAATCGAAAACATACAAAAGAAGTGGTAATAAAAAAGGGAGTCCGACAAGGATGTTCCCTTTCCCCTTTACTTTTTAATCTTTACATAGAACTAGCAGTTAACGAAGTTAAAGAAAAATTTAGCACCGGAGTAATAGTGCAAGGTGAAAAGATAAAGGTGCTATGATTTGCTGACGATATAGTAATTCTAGCAGGAAGTAAAAAAGATATAGGAGAAACTTTGAATGGCATGGATGAAGTCCAGCGCAACAACTACCACATGAAAATAAACAAAACAAAATTAATGAAATGTAGTAGAAATAATGTAGATGGACCACTGAATATAAAAATAGAAAGAGAAAAGATGATTGAGCTAGAAGAATTTTGTGATTTGGGAAGTAGAATTACTAAAGATGGACAATGTAGGAGCGATATAAAATGCCGAATAGCACGTGCAAAACGAGCTTTCAGTCAGAAATATAATTTGCTTACATCGAAAATTAATTTAAACGCCAGGAAAACAATTCTGAAAGTATATGCTTGAAGCGTAGCTTTATATGGAAGTGAAACTTGGACGATCGGAGTAGCAGAGGAGAAAAGATTAGAAGCTTTTGAAATTCGGTGTTACAGGAGAATGTTAAAAATCAGATGGGTGGATAAAGTGACAAATAAAGAGATTTTGCGGCAAATCAATGAAAAAAGGAACATTTGGAAAAATAAAATATAGTTAAAAGAAGAGACAGACTTATAAGCGACATATTAAGGCATTCTGGAATAGTTGCTTTGTTATTGGAGGGACAGGTAGATGGGAAAAATTGTGCAGGCAGGCAATGGTTGGAATATGTAATACAAATTTTTAGGGATGTAGGATGTAGGAAGTATACTGAAATTAAATGACTAGCACTAGATAGGGAAGCTTGGAAAACTGCATCAAACCAGTAAAATGACTGAAGACAAAAAAAAAAATATATATATATATATTTTAACTATACATTTAACTATGATAGTAATTATAAAGAATTTTAAGGGGAAAAGTGCTTCCTTCTCCATTACTACATATATGTACTAACATTTCTCATATAATTTATATTTATTATAATTATGAAATTAAACATTTAATAAAATATAACTATTTTTTTAACAGGAGCAGAAGAAGGGCAAGATGGAAACTAAAATTTCATCATCAAGCACTTCCAGCTGAATATTTAGATCATTATGCAGCAAGCTTAAATGCACCAACTGTACGTTATACTGACCTACCTTATATGGGTGAAATGACACTAGATAATGCAAGACCACGTAGAGGACGCAAACCTAAAAAGGCAGACATCTGCCACCTCATATACAAGAATTATGGCACAACTGTAGTTGATGAACCACTTAATTTATGTGTTCGTGATCTCAAAGCCAAATCAAATGCAGAGGTAATCAATTAATTTCTATTATTGTATTAAAGTATAAGTATTAAACACTAAAATACTAGTAAAAGCTTATGTAGGAAACTGCATTAGAATAAGCAAAATTCCATGCCATAAGAAATACTGGTTGCACCTAGAAATGAATGAAATGTTCATTACTCAAAATAATGGCTCCTGTTAAATGAATGTTCATTTAATATGGCTGTAAATACATTAAATGAGCTAAGGCTATAATCAGTTGCTTTAAAAACAGTAGCTAACTCATTAACTACCCTCAGGTAAGTAGCTAGATAAACAAAGGCATTCAAAAATGTTTAATATTAGTTTAACTGTATAAAGCACATCAAAGAAGTTTGAAACCTAAACTCCTAAGAAACACTGCTTAAAATTTCTTTACCAACATGAAAGATTAGAGTTGAGATCAAGCATGAGTGGATGTGGTTATCTAATGCTCTGACAAATTATATCAAAGTTATTGTGTCATGACAAGTTTTTGATTAATTAAATTAATTTGCAGAGTATTTTCTTTTACTTATGTATTTATTTTTTTAATAAACATGTATTATTTGTTTTATTCCAATGTTATACTTTTTTTTACATGTATAATAACTTTGTTTTTCAACGAAAACTGTGAAATATTAAATAGTTGAATGTAAACTTATTTCTAATATTAAGGATTATTTTTCACTGGCAATGATTGCAAAAAGAATTCAGTCAAATAATTTGCCAGAACCATTAAGTGTGCGAAAACAAAAAAAAAAGTAGCCATGACATGTCAGTGGTTTGACATGTTGGAGGCATAGGTATGAACAAGGTCGAAGGGCTGTTTGTTAAGAAAGTTAGCCATATTAGCAATCAAAGAAGATATTAATTTTATTATTAAAGAATTTAATACCTTAAGTGAAGAAAACCGTGCACTAAAAGATGAAATGAGTGGTTATTAAAAAACACAATCAAGAAATACAGTGTAAACCAACCTCTCAAGGACTTCATCAAGGTAGTAATGTCAGTAAACATTTTGAGCTAAGATCCTCAAAAGAAAAATTAATGTCAAGGGGAAATCTGAGTTAAACTTATTAGATAATAATAATAAATTAATGGGCGCATAAAGGGTGATAAAAAGGAATGAATTTACTTACAAGGGACAATCCCAAAGTAAGTTACACCCTCTCTATGAAACAAACACATATGTACAGGACTACTTGTTTTTTTTTTATTGAACAATAACCTATATATTTTAATCTATTTTTCAACATAATCACCAAGTTATTCTAAACACTTTTCATACCTTGTGACAAGTTTTTCAATTTTACTCTGATGAAAATTTCTTCAAATTTCCTTCAAACATTTATGGACCCCTTTCTTCAGTTTAACATCATTAGTGAAATGCTACCCTCCCAGGTCTCGCTTGAGAAGACCAAACAAGTTGTAGTCACAGGATGCCAGGTAAGGGCTGTAAGGCAGATGAGACCAGACTTCCCACTTGAATTTTTGCAGTAACTCCTTTGTCATATGAGTTCAATTAAGAGTATCATTACCATGAAGAAAAACAATCCCATCGCACAATCTTTCAGGTCTTAGACCTTTAATGGTTTTACACAATATTTTTAAACTCTCATAGTAAGAATTAACATCGATTGTTATTCCTCACACATAAGTTCAAAGTAAACAACTCTGTTAGAATCGAAAAAGACTGTCAGCATAACCTTTCAAACATGGGGAAATGTTTTCACTTTTTTTGGCTACGCGAATTTTTGTGTCTCCATTCTTGTGATGTTCACATGAATACTTAGTGCTCAGTGCTTTAGTCTCAGGAGTGTAATGAAGTACCCAGCTCTTATCCCCTGTAATGACTTGTTTCAAAAACTGTGAACCAGTCCAGATACAACGTAGAAGAAAAGAAAGAACAGATGCAAAACGTTTATGATTGTGGTTGTCAGTTAAAAGATGTGGCACTCATTGTACACACATCTTATGGTAACCAAGCTGATCATAAATAATTGCAAACACACTATCATAGTTGATGTTAAGTTCACTTGCAATCTCTCTCATTTTAATGCGCCAATTAATCAACATCATTTCATTTACACATTCTGCGTTACTGTCATGTTTGCAGTTGAAGGAACTGCAGCACATACTTCATCACTCACATTTGTTCTTCCGTTTCTGATCATAGGGCATGACATTGGATTCTCATCATATATTTCAACAATTTAGCAATGAATTTCACAACAATTGTAATTTTTTGTCCATAAAAATCAGACTATTGTACACACTTCTATGCTTGATGAAATCACTAGAGGACAAACCATATCAACAACGATACTTCACATGTACTGAATTTCGTACAGAATTGCTGCTAAAAGAGTGTGAAGATTATTATTTGTTTGATCTTTAAGTATTCCAGAGATTTGCCATTAAAAAAAATTTAGGAATGACTTTTAGTGTGCCTAATTATAATATTTATCTTGAAATTGATGTAGATTTAGTATCACAATTTGTTTAAATTTACATATTAACTATATATTGAAAACTTTTCAACTGCTGGGTCAAAGACTACCAACAAAATTAACTGAATTTAGTGTAGTGAAGGAAGTGGATTGGTTTAAGCAGTGGCAAGAACTGGCAAATAATGTAATTGTCGGTTATCTAATAATAAAAGTGAATAGAAGGATTCCTAAATTCTAGGAAGTATTAAGGAGGCAAGGAGTGAGTGAACTGAAAAGGCACAACGAGCTGAATGTAATGTTTGTATAAAAGTCTAATTAGAATATAGAAGATTAGTCATATAATATGGTATATAGTAAGTCATAATAAGTAAAGTAGCTACAGTATAAATGTAATTTTTTTTTTTAGAGTTGGATGTAGGGAACTTAGTTTAAACAATGGGCCACTTAGAGAAGAAGAGAGGCAATTGTGTTTGTATAACATAAGGGAACTTGAATCTAGGCTCTTTTTTTGGGAACTGTCCAATTTTAAGAGATATTAGAAGAAGATGGTTTGATGTAAATTTGCTGGATATGAATAAGGTTATTAATTATTTGAATTTAGTTAAGATGGGGAAGTATTAGTCGGATGTTTGTGAAGCAAGAAAGTATAGGATGGCTGGTGTGGAATTTAATTATTAGGTTTTTTAAGGAAAAGGGAAAGAGAAAAAGGAAAGGAAAAAATCTGGGTACAATAAATGTAACATGATGTAGTATGGGTATGAGTGAGCAAGTGAGTGAATATGTAAAAACTTTATGACCAGACAGAATTGAAAGTTTAGCTCTTGGAAGCTCAAGATGGCTAATAAAATCATTACATTATTTTTTACTTATGGAAATGAGGTAAGGTTATGTAAATAAAGAATTGGCGGTTAAGTAAACAATAAATTAATGTTTAAAAGAAACTAATTTTAAAAAATTAAACTATTTATAATTAATTATTTATATTAAAGTAAAAATACGTAAATAAACGAATGGTTGAGGTGATAATTAATTAATTTGTTAATTGCTAGAAATTTTACATGTTGTATAATCATGCATTTTGGAAAGGATTTGTAATTGATTAAATGCTAACAAGAAAATACTGAATATTGTGACATGAAGAAATTATTTAATTAAATAATCTTTAAAACTAAAATATTGAATGGAACAAGACTGTTAAATGTAAAAATTGCAATATTGGTGTTTTTAAAAAATGTTTGATTAGTTAAATGGATATATTGAATAATATATATGGATAAACGATTTACGAATATATTGAATAAATGTCGTTTCTGTTACTTTATTCTGTAAATAATTTACTTTTTTATAATTACTTTTATCAGTAATAATATTTGTTTAGGCCTAATTATATCACTGCAATGGTATAATTATTGAAGTGTATAGTCGCATAACTATATTATATGGAAATGTTAAGGTATTGATAAAGGACCAAACGTTTAATATCATCGTATAAGTATAAGCTTATCAAATCTTATTATTTAATATTATTATTATTATTATCCAATCAAATCTCTGATTTTGGTTTCACTTATTCATTCAATAAAGAATATATTTATTTTCCTGTGTTATCTGGGTTAATAACAATGATTAAAACTCATAAGTAAATTTCAGGGGTTATTCTTAAATAACTCTCAGACATGAAAAGCTGATAAATAAAAGACACCTATAACATGGAATAAAATTTCAATTTAAATTATGTAATTTATATAAATGAACTATAAAAATTATTAGTATTATATTTCTAGAATAAATGTTTTTTTAAATCTATGTAAAATAATCTCTACAATTATTTACAGGTATCCATGTGTAAATTTAAATTCACTGGTGGAGCCACACCATCATTACAAGAAAAGAAAATGCTATCTGTAGATGCAAGTAGATGTTATTCAGGAGAAAGCCAAAGAAGGAAAAGCAGAAAGTCATTAGCAAGAGAAAAATTAGAACAAACATTTAAGGAAAAAGGATTCCTTATACAGGTTAGTATAGATATTAGAACTGTACATTTTTTAAAAAACTAACGACCAAAAAAATCTATTTTTTAGGACTATTAATATATGTAAACAACAACCTAACAATTATGGTTAACAAGTATCAATTTTTATTTTATTACTTTACGTTATTATTATTATTTGTAAGTTTTACAAAAAAGAAAAAAATGTTAATTGAGAATTATTTATTTTTCATTTACTACAGTCAATCCAACCACAAACAAAACAGCATCTGGAACCAGATTTTGATGAGAGTTCCCTACTCCCTTACCCTCAAAAAAAAGGTATTAAAAATAATACTAAGATTATTTATATAATTACATAAATTAAAGAAAATTTTCCACATGAAACATGTGTATACATACCTAAAAATCAAATTATAATATTATAAACAAAGTGTAAATTATATGGCAAGTTAGGCAGTGATAGACTGTCACCGCAGCAAAACGATAGTTTCAGTGGATACAAGAGTGTTAAAGGAAATAAAGTAAAGCTTTTTCAAGTCACAAGTCGTTTTATAACTACAATTTATAACATGACCTGCTAAGACTTACTGAGATGGTTCAGGAATCGGTGAATCTCAAAGACTACTTTTTTCTCTCATACTAAAGTTTTCTATATTCAGTGCTAGTTAAAAAAGGTGCAGTTGTAGTTTATGAAAACAGGCTAAAAGTATTATGTAATGTAAAAATAGTAAATCAGAAGAACTAATGAAAGAGATGCAATATGCACATCACACGAATACTGATGAAAAAAGAACTAATAAGAAAATTCTACTGATGTAGAAAGGGCAAAACTAATTTTGAAATATTATTCATATTTTATTAACTATAATAGATAGATCACTACTTATTAAATATGAAATGAATGATTCATATTAATTATATTATAAATTTATCAACAAAGATATTTTATATAAAATTTTAATAACAATCTTTTAAGACAAAGTACAATGTTCTTGGCATAATAATGCTAAATACTGATCAATCAAATGTTGAACAAAATTATTAATCCATTTATTTTAAAACTCCACTATTGATAAATCCACAAGTAAAATATTTAGTACAGAGTAAATACCTCACTAATTTTTTTTCTCTTACTAATTTTTTTCATGTTATTTCTTTGAAGATAAGAGCAGGATGGGGCAACACATATATAACCCATTTTAATAGATAGATACTTACAGCTGCTAGTTAATACATAAATAAATAATGGTTATAGGATATAGTTAATGTATTAATAGATACCAGTCTGCCATATGAAAATCCACATATTCCTATATAGTAAAAGAATTTTCTACAATTAATAGTATGATTATTTATTTATGTAGTAAATATATATGAACACTAATATTATTAATTACACCGAGAAAACAAGAAGTTTAATACGGCATTTAAACAGAATTAAAGTGATAAGTTTTAACTAAATTCAAATTCTGTAAACACACGAGTACACAAATCATAAAAAAATTTAACTATCACTGTAAATTATATATTAATCACGTCAAAATTTTAATCAACAGATTTCCCAACAGATGTAAAACAGCATGCATCTGCTCCATTGCTTCATAAATTTTAATTTTTATGAGAAAAGAAATTACACAATAAAACAGAGTATGGAACTGAAAAACATAACTGGTTACTGATAATAAAAATTCATTACATAATTTTTTAATCATTTATTTTAACTTTTGGAAGTAAAGAAAAATATTTAATAATTACAAACTCACCCATGTAACAAACATAAGAATACAAAAGCATATTTCTGCACATATGTAAACAAAAAACCAGAACAGAATATATTCAATTAACTTTTTGATTTTGCATAGTATTACTGCATAGAAATTGTAATTGAAAGTTAGTGATAATATTTTTTTTTTATTCAAAAAACACACCAAATCAATTTTGAAAATGAAACATCTCTAATAACATTTTTTTGCACTTGAAAATGTTTTCTGTCACTCTTAGTAACTTTCTTCAGTGACTGGTGTTGCTGTTCTCCTGGTCAGCTACTATCAGCTAATTTTGTTTCTGATACCAGCATAACACAGTGTCACTGAAATACAGAAAACTGAACTATTCTGATTATACAATTTTGCACATTTGGTAGAAAGGATGCAGCATCAAAGACACAATTACCACCTGAAAACCCTTCACAACAATATGAAATCAACATTTGGCAATCATTTCTGTTGACAACCTTACTATTCTATGATATACAAAAAGAACTATACTCGTATCTTAAAAATTATGAAATATAAAATTCTAACAACAATATGCCAGTCTTAGTCAACAATATGCTAAATCTAAATATGTAATACAAAACCAGTACATTTTCAATATACATCTACTTAATTAAAAAGAAAAAATTACAATAACATCAGCTAATCCCATGTGAGAACACCAGTTCCAGTCACTGAATATGGTAGCAAGACCAACTGAAAATAGTTGTGAACTTGGTTTAATTTATAGAATCAACTCAATGTGTTATTTCAGATGTTCATAGTTTTAAAAATGTTATTGTTAAGATAAACTTTTTTTATTTTAATTGCTAAGGATCTTATTTTATTTATTAGAATCCCAGAACAGATAAGTAATACTATTACTTTAGAGTAACTAGATTCAAAATATCTATGGTTTAAACCATAGATACTCTTAATAATAATCATTTTACTAAATAGTAAAATTAATAATAATTATATATAATTAAATAATATATAATTTGCCTTATTCATCGTTTATCTCAGTAAAACTTTTTGTTAATAAAATAAAAATCTTAAATTCTTAAAGCTTAAATTGTCAGTATAAATACCATTTACAGAAATGTTTAGTAAATTATAAATAATATTTTCTGTAAAAACTAAAACTATAATTACATCAATATTTAATACTTAACTTTTAAAAAATATTATTGAGGGAAAAAACTCAAAACAATACTTTTCAAAAATGATACAGTCATCAAAAAAGAATGGTGCAGTTTTAGTAGCTCAGATCAAGGCATTAATTCCAGAGGCTAAACACAAAAAGAAAAAGATCAAGGCATTAAACCTACAGAGTTGGTCTAGTAGTGAACTCGTAATCATAAATCTGCTTATTTCGAAGTCGGAAGATCTACAGTTCAAATCCTGATAAAGGCATTTACTTTTAAACAGATTTGAATACTAGATTATGGATACATGTTCTTTGGTGGTTAGGTTTCAATCAACCACACATCTCAGGAGCAGTCAACTTGAGACTGTACAAGAGTCTACTTCATTTACATTCATACTTATCATCTTCACTCATCCTCTCAAATAAAACCTTATAGTGGTTCCAGAGGCTAAACAAAAAAAGAAAAAAATCAAAACTTAAAGACATTTTGAGAAATTATGTTGGTAGCACTGAAAGTCTTCATCCAAAATGTTTGTATAATAGTCATTTTAACCTGTACATCATTATCTGAATTATTGCTGAGTAGTGTATTTGTATATTATGTTTTTTGTTCAAGGAAAACCATAGTATGTTTTGTGGCATGCTGAATTGAAGTCAACAATTTTTTTTTTCAAAGTGCATTTCAATTTACATATGAAAAGGAACCACCACATGAAAACAATAGATGATGCTGGTTCATTCAGTACAAAGAAACCTTCTGTTCTCAAACAGAAGACAAAGGGACACCAGTATCTGAAGTCTTAAAAGACTTCTGATTGACCATCACTCATCAAAGCCTTGAGTTACAAATTCTAAAAATGACTGTTCATAAATTTCTATATATAAGTTGCATTTGTATCCAAAAAAAAATTTGCTATTCAAAAAATAAAATTACAATATAGAAAATTTTTTGCAGTTCACTATTGAAATTTTAAAAAAGATGCGTGAAAACAAATTATTTTTCAACAATGTAATTTTTACACATTAGTGTAAGTAATGTAAGTGTAATTAATGTAAGTGCAATGCTTATTTTCACATTAATGTAAGTGATAAACTTTACTGTATTCATTAATCAGGCTTTGGATCTTCAGATGAAATTCATGTAGATGGTAAGGCCAAAGAAAGGCCAGGCCTATATCCTCCAAGAAGTCAGGAACTAACCCCTATGATTTTTCGTGTGAGGATGTATTAATAACTTTATTTACTTCAAAAAGTTATGTGACCAGAATTACTTAAAGGAAATGAGAAAATCAATTAGTCATAACAGAGGAAATGTTAATCTAGGGGCAGAAACTGAATATAAATTACACATTTGCAGATAATAATAACCTCTAGTTGTAATATATCACACATAATTACCATACAACACATATTCATGTTATTTTTTTTTCCAGACACAACAACTTGAATCAGCACAAGGAGCAACTTATTGTAAGTTCCGACAACTTAGAAAGTTTACAAGATATCTATTCCGAAGTTGGAAACATCACTTACCAGGAGAAGTCACGGCAGAACCATTTGCGGACTGATTGTAAGGTGACAACATTATACTTGTCACAAAGACTGACTCAGGACTTTTATGTTGATTAAAGTTATTAAATTGTTTTATTAATTTTAAAAAAAAAGTATTATTTATGAATTAGCTGCTAGGGAAATCAGCATCTAGCAAAAAATTTGTACAGTGGGTCACAGATAAATATATGAAAATTATTACACTTCCTATATATTAAATAAGCTGTTAAAAAAATAATTTTAATATTAATAAAAGTTTTTAGAATCTTAACTCACAAAACTGTCTGCAACTCAGAAGATGAAATGTAAAATAATTCCTAACATTTATTAAAAACATCATTCTTAAATAAGGTATATTTTTAATATAAGTTTTTCACAATTTATAAAATAATAAATTTATAATTTGCTTTCTAAATATTTGGAAATATGCTTCCACAAGTTCTTTTTAGAACTACAGTGCAGTTCCTTCCTAAGTCAGTATTAACTCTCAAGTATTTAGAAAGTAACTGAATTAATGGGATCTAACGTCATGTCACTTTTTCTGATGTTTATTGTTTTGTTTACATGTGGTGCCCGAGTTATGGAAGTAGTTTTTTTACTGTTTCTGATGGTCATAACTGCCCACCTTATATTATTTCAGTTACACAAATACATATTTCATAGCTTTCACACATTCAAAGTTTAGTTAAATTAGTGTAAATAATTTAATGTATAGAAAAACATTTGAAGAAAGACAGCTCTATCCTAGGATTACCTAATTAAATTGTTAATCTGTAAATCAATGATTAAATATATTTATGCAGTACACTGCTGTCACTGGATATACTTTCAGTTACAGATTTTCGAACAAAGAGCATATTGAATTTTGATATTTCATCACACAGTATAATATAAAAAAATTGAATTATATATGAAATATATTTTCTTGTAACCCTCAACATTTTAAATCTAAAAAGTTAAGACCTTTTGAATCCAGGAAAAATTCTTAATCATTTGCTTCATTTTTAACAGTGCAAAATATAATAACCATACAAATTATTTAATTAATAATAACTAAATACAAATAAATCATTTTTCAGCATCATGGCAGTATTACTCATGTCCAACATAAAATAATTTCATACTCTGTTATTAGTTGTAATGTAATCAATTTTAAAATAAATTTTTTTTATATTAATCTTGCATCAGTGCAAGATTTCTATTGCATTAGTATATAATCCACATAATTGAATATCCAAGGCAGACAAAAACTCCTCTCTAATGTATCTGAAATTGTAAAAAAAAGTAAATCTATCAAAATAATCAGAAAAAGTTTCTTCATAATTCTTATAATATCTATTATGATATTTTTCCATCTTAAAAAAATAAATACACTTCATTCATTTACAGGAATTGTTTACAGAGCACTTTGATTACATAGATAATTTTGTTTTTATAAAAGCAGCTTCAAATTTAAGCAGACCCAACAGATATTTTTCAAACTTTATCTAAAGAACTGATTTAGTGAAAGAATGATCAGTAATTTTTTAAGGCCACTAAAACTTAGGATATCAATTAAAAATCTCATGAAGAAAGGTTTTACAAAACAAAATTTTATATTTTAATAGTAGTATTTTTTGTTTCTCATTTCTTTAGTTGCATTTTAATTCAAATAATTTATCAATGCATGTAAGTCAATATACTTAATCAAGATAAAAATGTCATTGAATAATGTAACGATCTGTATCAATTTGTAAAAGTATTACGACAAATATTATTTAATTTACCAAGCATTTAATGATCAATATACACTGTTAAAAATATATAATTTATTATTTTTTTATGCTTTAATCAATAATCTATCAAGTAAATTAGAATAAGAAGAATATTAAAAATTTGAAAAAGACTATGACCATGTAATACATGTTCAAATATGATGTTTTAAGAAGTTGTGGGAAAGATGGTTAGCAGTGTAAATGACAATACCTTCTGATTGCTGATTAAAGGATGTAGTTCCTGTAAATATTGTACATGTCAAGAAGAGATTGATTAAAATTTCTTGGTGAAAATTAAATTTTGTTAAATCTATTTTTACTATACTTGATTTTAATTCAAGATTTTTGTTATATAAACAGTTGTTCAGTGACACTAACCTCAAATTACTGTAACAATATCTTGATAGATAAATTTATTTTTGGAATAAACATTTTATTATGTAATTACATATTGTAACATTATTTATGGCTAGAATTTATTAATTATTTTCAGCAATGCTGAAGAAAAAAAGACTGTTGTAAATACTCATAATTTACTTCGTTATGAAATAACTGCTAGAGAGAATTTTTTTTTTCAAAGAATTATTTTAATAGAACACTAGAAATTGAACATTTAATATCTTGTTATACATTATATATTGTTGTGTATTACTGAACAGTTTGAAAGTATACTTAATAAATTTTAAATTACTTGTTTAAATAAAACTATTTTATGTGTATAAAGAGAACTATTAAACTCTTTTTTATATATACCATAATACTAAAACGAGGAAAGATTATTATTATATGATAATAAAAAAATTAACTGCCATCAGGCAAGAAGAAAGCATCAGTTAGCTTGTGAATGCAATAGGAAAGAGAAGTAGCAGTGAGGAATAAGATAGCTAAGGTTTTCTCAAGTATGTTGACCTTAAATCATTTCTTTCTAAAACTTTCCACTCTTTTTCCGTTGCTTTACACAAATCTAGGACAAGTTCATTTTCAGTGAACTATCTTATATGCATATAAATTATTCCTATGAGCTACACATAATTTTTACTTTGTTTCTGACATAAATGATACAATTACTGAATTCTTATATCAGAAGAAGTAAATTATAATATTGTAATTTATATATCTGTAAACTAACACATTTCAAAACAATGAATGCATTTAAAGTTAACTTCTGTATGCACATAAAACTTGTATATGTATTTTTTAAATTTATTCTTTTATTAATAATTGCTGCCACCTTTACTGTGATTCTATGAAGTATATTAGTGACAATATGGGATTATAGAAGTATATATATATATATATATGTATATATATATAATCGTTTAATATTTTTTTTAATATTTAGTTTATTTCATTCCTTGATTATTTATTTAGAAGAAACCTAAATAAAATATTAATTTCTAAAATAAAAGGAAAATCTGTGATATACGTACGTGAATTTTATCTTAAACAGAAATTATATTATTACAAAATAGAAATCTGTTCTCGAATCTTTATTTTTTTTTTTTTTAATTAGAGATAGATCATCAATAATCTCATCTTAAAAAGCTGAGATCATATGAATTAATTTTTTGTACCATTTATGTTTATAACTGGCTACAGACAATGTATTTAAAGTATGAATGTGATACTACCTACTGAATGAATCAATTTTGAAAAAGGTAGAAAAATTGTCATACTTCTGCTAGCATTATTATGCATCCACTTTCATGCTATAACACACATGTTGAGCAGTAAGAGGAAATGTTGAAGTATTGTTAAAACCTTTAGTTAAATTTAAGTGTCACTATCCTTAGATCTTTTTAATTAGGACAATAGAAATTCAGTGACTACGGGCTTTTTAATTAAATGTATGTACACTGGTTAAAGAGGCTTAAGATGAATGTTTCATCAACTCACATATGTAAGTCAAAACTGTAATTAGAGTTTTATTTAAATATAAACATCTAACTTGCTCCTTCAGACACACAAGAAGTATATTACACATAATTAATGTACTTTAATATCAAACAATATTCATCTTCACTTTTAAATAAATTTTAATGGTCGTAAATATTTTTATTTTATTTTGATAAATTATATTAATTACCATAATTATCTTTAATTATGTCATCCTTTCTTTTAAAATAGTTACTTTTTTTAAAATAAAAACTTTCAAAAACAGTTTTTAAAAAGAACAACATATTCTAGTCTATTATATAATAATTAGCTTTATATTATTATTATTATTATTTAACAATATATTACTAAAACTTTATAAGTAATGAACTTATAATTAAGTTTGTTTTTAATTTTGTTAAAATCTGTTAAAAGTATATATATATTTGTAAATATTGTAATTATGAATAATAATTTTATGTTAAATGAATGAATGTATGTTTTGCTATTAATATTGAATTTAAAAAAATATTAGGACTTTGGGTTATAAAAATACAATGTATATTGAAAGATGTATATTTTGATTGAAAAATTTAAATACAAAATATAATTTACAATTGTAAAAATTTATTTCCTTATTTCAGCAACCATTAAATAATTTTTTTCTACTTATTTTTAACTTCTCAAATATAATTTTTTATGGCACATAAGAATAAAAACAAAAGATGAACAGGAATTTTTGTCAGGAAGTGTTATAAAAACAAGAAATGGATATGCAGGAGTAATAATAATGAATAAGAATAAAGGAAAAGAGTATATAAAGAGAACAAATTATTGTAATTAGTATACTCAAAAGCCTAAAGCAACAGTGCAGGTTTAAAGGTCTTCCTCGTCATATTTCTGGCAGATGATGATGAAATAGATGATGTAATAAAATACATAAAAGGAGATGACAACTTGATGTTAATGGGGAAAAAGGAGAACGGAATGCTGAGAGAAAGGATGAGAGAGGAAAGTAGTTAAAAAGTAGAGAATAGGTTAATTTAATGGAAGAAAAACTAGTATTTACAATCACTGCATTTAAAAATCATAAAAGAAAGTATTCATCAGTGAAACCAGGAAATATGGGAATATATTAGATGGATTAAACAATGATTAACCAGAAATTTCAAACCCAACTTTTTTTTGTTTTTCTGGCCGAAAAATGCTTTCATGTTATCATCATCTGGACACAATATATATGTTGTAATATCACATTAATGAGGGGATTAAAATCAAACCTCAGTTCAAAAAGTCAAATTTTTAGAAAATCAAAAAAATCAATTTTTGTATGTTTCTCACATTTTATAAAAACTATTTTTACGTGTGAAATATATTCTTAAGACATTGTATTTTTTTTTATCAAAAGTTTGCTAAATTACTTATATAAGTTTCAAAAATTTGAATTAAGGAAGTTTTGATTCCTTATTTTGATAGCCTTTTTTTTAACCTTCGGAACCACTGTTAGGTATTACATCAGAGGATGAGATGAATATTTGTAGCATGTGTTAAAATGCCATGCCTGACCGGGATTTGAACCCAGGACCTCCAGATGAAAGGCCGAGAAGCTACCATTCACGTCACAGTGGCCCTCAAACTAGAATAATTATGCCAAACTAAAAAGCTAATGTCACTCTTATTCTGAAGCAGAGAATTTATCTGAAATTCTGAGTGCACACTCAAATAATAAAAAAGTTTTCTAACTATTGAAAGAAGAGATTATTAATAAATTTTGTTTTTAATGTTTTAATACAACACAATAAGCCATTTGAAATTTCCTTAATTCCAAATTTTTTAAAAAAGTCTTCTTGCCTATAGCAGCACTGTCCTTGCTATCAGGTGTCTAAAAAAATCATGGGAGAAACTGTTCTTGGCTTCAT
Source organism: Zanna intricata (assembly GCA_010016005.3). Taxonomy (NCBI): domain Eukaryota; kingdom Metazoa; phylum Arthropoda; class Insecta; order Hemiptera; family Fulgoridae; genus Zanna; species Zanna intricata. The sequence goes on along the minus strand of JAAAKQ030275299.1, from coordinate 1,464 downwards.
TTTTAAAAAATCAAATTGGATCATTCCATGTTAAGTGGACCAGGTGTCCCCAGTCAACCATCTCCAAACTTCATCAAATTTTGCATGGACATCCGCTATGATCTTGAATGCCATTTTACTAAATTTTAGTTCTATACCTGCTATTTCTGATTTTCTGTGATCTCTTGAAAAAAGGGTACTTACTGGTAGTTCATGCATACATGCAAAAATTCTAACTTTGACTTATAATTTTGAAGGCAAATAATAAAGCTATAGGTTTGTGTTTTACTACTTTCAGTTTACATTTATTTAATGCTTAAGTCAAATCTGTTCTGTTTATAAGTTTCTTTTAACACCTGGTTTTGAGGTATAGCAGCTGAAATCCAGCTAAAATTTATCGCAAAATTTTATAAATCAAAGTTACACCTTATCTGGTGTTTTAATCAGAATGAGAATTTGTAACCTGATAAGGTACATAATTGTGTGTAACAACCTAAAGTTTCAAAGCAACTGTAGACTTTTGTCAGGAGATATTCAACATCAAATTTAGTCAACAATTTTTTAGTTTGATTTTTTACCTAATCATGAAATTTACATCTCAGATGTATCTTATGTGTTATGATTATGTGTTATAATAATTAGAAACAGCAACTTTTAAACAACAAAATCCATGCAGTTTGTTTCTTAACCCATAATTTATAAGTGGCAGAAAAATCAATTGAACGATAATGCATCTTTCACACAAGGAGCAAGTTTCCATAATGCTGATAGATTAAATGAATACACTCTAGTAGAAAGTAATTTTTCATTAAGTATCATCATTCATTTTGCTGCCTGTCAAAACAAAGTTGTTAAATGTGTTAGCTGTACCTTGCCTCCTATTGAATGCAGAGGAGATAGTTTCAACTAATTGTATCTGTTACAGCAAGCACAATTGCTTTAAATAATTATTACATGCACAAAAATACTAAAATCATATAACAGAATGAAATGTAGTCATAGTAATAATAACAGAGTGAAATAAAGTACAGTAAAACCTCTTAATAGCGGACAGTTAAGTGGAATTTTTTTTTGTCCGTTATTGGGAGGTGTCTGCTATTAAGAGGTTTAAGAATTTTAATATAAAGCTACCCAGAATTTATTAAAATCTGGCTAGTAAAATACAGAGTGTAAATTTGAAAATGAAAAGTATGTATTTTTTAGGGCAAATTAAAAAATTATTAAAGATTTCTTTTTCAAACAAAAAGATGAAAATGGAACATGGTACATAATACAGTATGTTTAATAAAGAAATAGGAAGTTTTAATTATGCTTTCTGTGCAAATCTTTAGCAATACGTAAGTCATTATAATATGTACATATGTATATGTTTACTGATAATATGAATAAAAAAACTGCACTTACTTACACATATGTATAACATTTATTTAAAAATCTTGTGAAATACATCTGTATATAAATTGTAGGTAAATTAATTTTTTTTTA
>JAAAKQ030275288.1:0-10543 GCA_010016005.3 Zanna intricata | reverse complement strand
ATTCAAATCCGTATAAAAATAACTACCTTTACTAAGATTTGAACCTTAGAACTCTCGACTTCGAAATCAGCTGATTTTGTGATGTCGTGTTAACCACTAGACCAGCCCGAAGGGGCTGAATTTACTACCTAGGGGTATTTTTCTTTACAAAAGCTCTTCCTTTAACATGAATTTCTTTTACTAGTCTGCATTAACAAAAGTAGAACCATGTAAATTTTATTTTATACACTATCTTCAAATTTTTGTTTTGAATCCCACACCTCTGGCTAGAAAAAAAGAAGAAAAGAAACTACTTATGTACCTCTAGCAATAAGTGAATATATTCATTTAATGGAACACTATTATCAAATGTTATCAATGTAATATTTGAGATTATCTCCTCTCCACACCAATTTGTATAGTGTATCTTCCTGGTATACAATCATTTTATATTTTTCTTTGTACTGATTAACTCAAGAAGGGACTGGAATCATTAAAACCAACAGGAAGTGCATTGTCTATCATGAGAAATGGAATAATCTATGAAGAAACAAGTGTGTTGCATTGAGCAATAAATTTAAATGCTGAATAATTATCATTCTACAATCAAAATAATTATTCTTTTAATGTAAAGTGATTAGTACAACTATTTTTTCTCAACAAATCAAATAACAAACAGGTTAATAAAACTTACATTTGATAAATGTAACCAAATAAATTACTTCATATTCTTACTCATAATAAGTTACTGCTTGTTGAAGACAAGCCCGTACATCTTCAGGAAATTCACCAGGATCTTGCTGTCCAACACGACCAATATGTTTACCTTTTGCATGGTAAACATTGCCTAAGTTATATAATGCTCGTCCTTCACTTAACTAGAAAAACATAAATATCATATAACCAACACCTAATCATATAAAAAAAGATGGGTTTACTATAACTAATGAAAACGATCAGCAGCTTTTGATGTAAATATTCTTCACTTTAAAAATCAATGATTCTTTAACTATATATTAAATAAAATGAATAAACTATGTGAAACTTTAATTTTTATCAATTATCACAAACATATGACTCATTATTCTTATAAATAAATAAACTAAGACATACAATTTTCAAGCCAAGGCATTTGTTCAAAAAATTATAATATACAAAATAACAGTGGAGTAGTGGAAAATAGTTTATTGCATTAAATAGACGTATTTTAAAATTAACAGTAAACAAAATTAAATAGAAAAAATTTTGTAGAATTTTTAGTTCAAATTTTGTAATGTGCCAAGTGGTAAAAAGAATGCAATCTGTTTAACTTGAAGAAGAGAAAGGGTCCTGGAATTTTAAAATTTTCAATTGCATTATTACATCTCCTGTTTATCAACAATATCAGCTGTTAAATATACAAAATAACCCTTCTGTCTTCAGTTTTAACTTGACCTAAAAATAATTACAAAAAAGGAAGAAATTTCAAAAAAATTCAATGTTCAACCAATTTCCAATAATCCATAATTAACTAATAATTAATTTAGTTTTTAAAGCACAATTTGTATAATTGTTAGAAAGAAACTAAATACACTATTTTGTGGTAATGTTAAACAAGTGTGCTAGTGTAAAAAAGCTCCTAATTTACAGGGAAGATCAAGAAAAGAAGTGTTAATACTGTAAGAAACTTATCAAGAAAATGTTCTATTGCTGCTGAATTTTTTTTTTTAACTTAATCTATTCAAAATAAATTTTTGTTTACTATTATTACTTTTTTAATCCTCTCTCACATACCTTTGAGATTCACTTTGAGCTTGTTTCAGATCACTTTTTTTTAGGATAAATTATTCTACCGTTACAATGATCTTACATCACAACTGCATCGTTATTATTTTTATGTATTTTTTAACTAATGAATTAACTCACCACAGAAGCTTGCCAACAAAGTGCGAGGGAATATGAAAATGGATATTTGTAGTATATGAAAAATGCCATGTCTGATTAGGATTCAAACCTGAAACCTCCGGGTTAAAGGCTGAAACACAACCACTTCACCATAAAAGCTAGCTTATCTTTTGAAATAAGTAATTCTAGATGAAAAATAATTTTAAATAATTGTTTGATACACCATGACTTTAAAAATTATAATTCCTTCTTTTTATTTAAATAGAAGCAAGGAAATTAACTTAAAAACATAACAAACCTAAAAATTAGTAAAAAAAAGAAATGCTTCTTTTTTTTTTTTGCATTTGGACTTGTTTTTAATTGGGAACTAACTTCATAACATAAAGTAACAACTTCATGATTGCAACAACTTATCAACCTTAATCTGGTACCAATTTCATAATATTGAAATTAAAAATGAATTTCAGTATTATTTGTGAACTGAAAACAATATTTTCTATGTAAAGGAACTTTCTTTACATTGAATAGAAATGATGCGTCTTATATAAATATATTAAAATAATGTCGGCAGATGGTTTGCAATGTCTGCACTAATATGCTTAAGTTTGTGCACTTTCACACAAATTGTAAATTATTTTATTATAACTGCATTTTTAATATTACTAAACATTGTGAATAATTTATTGATCAGGCTTACTTGTAAGTAAATATGAATTATTGCAGAAAGAAAGTGAAATATGTAATAATAATTTTTAAAAAGTGGTATATATCCACGATAAAAAAATACAAATATCTTATACCTTATCATTTAATTCTCGAGATATTTCTAAATGACGTTTACAGCATATCATAGCTTCATCAAATTTTCCCATAACCTTCAATGTATTACCCAGATTTCCACTTGATTTAGCTTCACCAAGTTTGTCCCCCATAGTTCTAAAACATTAAATAATGACAATAATAATCAACATCTGTACATAATATAACTTCAATGTAATTAAATATACAAGGTGTGTTTTTTAACTAAGGGCTGTTTTCAATTTGTTTGCAGACCAAGTGTTATATGTTCACAAATGGTGTAGTTTGCTTCATGGAGGAAGAATAAATGTTCACAATGAAAACGTAGTGGTCACCCGACTGTCACCACAGATTGACTGAAAATGTAAATGCAAGAATCTAAAAAAACAAGAAGGCTTATTGTTTTTCAATTATCAACTGAACTTAGTTTAGTTTCACGATCAGTAATTTATAACATTTTAAATGAAAAACTGGGTTACAGAAACCAGATGGTTACTAAAAATGTTGACAGAAATACATCTCAAACATTTTTGAGATGCTAAAAAAATGAAGGTAATGATTTATGTAAATATGTTGTGACCAGTGATGGAATGTGAATATTCAAATGTTGAGACACAGCTAATATCAATGAAATGGCGACATGCTTCATTCCCTATGTCCGAAAAGTTTAATCGAGAAAGTTCAATGAAAAAGCTTATGGCTACAGTTTTTTGGAATGTTGAAGGGATATTACTAATTGAATTTCTTGAATGTGAAAGAACTGTTAATTCTGATATGTACTGTGAAACGCTTACAAAACTTAGATGTTCAATTGAAAACAAAAGGTGCAGGAAGCTAACCAATGGGATTTTGTTCCTCCATGATAACGCATGACCTTACACAGTAAACAAAACCACTGAACAATTGTGACGATTTTGTTGGGAAATCTTCTAACATCCGCCTTACAATCCAGATCTTGCACCAAGTGATTATTACTGTTTTCTCCATTTAAAACAATGGCTTGCAATGCAGAAATTTGAAGATAATGAGGAATTCCAAAACAGAGTAATTAACTGGTTTAAATCACAGGTACAAGAATTCTTCAGTAACGATATAACGAAGACTGTAAACTAATAACAGAGAATTAAGTAAGAGTAAAATTAATAACAGAGAATGGCAGATATATGTAAGTTTATTTAGTTTAAATAATGTTTTTTCTATTACGCTTATTTCAATTTTTATATCAAAATGACCCTTATTTAAAAAAAAAAAACACACTTCGTATATAACTTTAACAATAACTTATCCTTCACGAAAGTGTTTGAACACCAGAAATATTTTACACGTCATTGTTTCACTTATTAATTAATAACTTGTTAAGCTCATTATGATTTCAATTACCTATTTATAACCTGCCCTGTATATATTTTATATTTTCAATTTTCTATATTTTAACTGATTAGGAGTATTAATTATCTCTGCTTCAAATTGTCCCCTTTGAATGCTTTTTCAAGAATATTGTTAGTTTACCAAAATAGTATGGAGTATCTCAACACATTTGTCTGATAAATAACAGAAAGTTCTTGGTCAAAATGATCGCAGTACCATGTTTAATAAATAAGTTTCACACTTTCTGAAACTTATAAAGCACTTCATTATAAGAGAAAACAAATCTCCTTCTGCTATTTATTATTATTTTCTAGCTGAAATAAATGATGAAAACATTGTACCTGGAGTAAGACAATAAATTGCTTCCTTAAAGTTTCATGGTTCTAAAACACAAGGAGAATAGTAGGTGAAAATATTAAGTAATGACCTAGATAAATTATATTGCAAAACTGGATTCTACAATAAAAATGATTAAAAAAAATGCTTGACATAACTGACTTTAATATGATAGCACACTGTTGTTCAGTAGCTGAAAATCATGCTGTTTAAAAAAAATAAATTAAGAATTAGGCTTTAGTATAGTACTATATATAAATAATAACTGATATAGCCGTTTAATTTGTTGTGTTGTTAATTATTTGTTATTGTTTATTATTATCATCACTAATGTAACACCATTTAAAGTTCGTTATTGTATGCATTATGAATGTAAAATGAAATAAAATTGTTAATGCAGTGCATTTTACCTCGTTTTATTGTTAACATGATTTTTCTGTCATTGCAACTTTGAATGCTTGTAACTTGAAAATGAAGGCATTAATGGAAAAACAGGTTCACCATTGTTTTTCTTGTAAAATTTTTAATTCGAAATCATATGTCGTATGTCTACTTAACTATTTAAAAAAAAAAAATTAAGTTTGATTCAAGGTGGTGGACAACAATTGCAAAGCATATCATAATGCCGATTTTTTAAAATTATGTAGAATCCCATTATATCTTCTGTTCTAAATTCCTCTCAGAATGCAGTATAAATGCTGTTTCAATACATCATCTGGTATCAATATTGCAATATCCCCCAGTACATATAAATGATCACACACATTTTTATTCATAAAGAGAATAAATCAAAACATCTCCACCAAAATATCTCAGTCTATCACATGTTGACTCTTGGTTCCACATTACTACATTCAATATGCTCCTACAAAATATGCAATATATTAAATTGGATCAAAAGAAACAACAATTGATGATGGGCATACTTATTGTAATAATAGAATCAAAATTGTTTCATTAAAACATGACTGCAATATGAGAAATTGATAATTTACTAAGTTGCAAAAGACTGTTGCAGAGATCTTTTTACCACGGTAATTTCGAGGATTTTCAGACTGTAATTAATAGTGTAATAAAGTATATTATGTTTTAAACATTCATACATGGTTTAATGAAATATAAGTATAACTGCCTTTATTAGAATAAAATACTACGTATTCCCTAATTCCTGCCAAAATTTCTGAAGGAACTAAAACTAACATATTTGAAACTTTGAAAGTCCACAAAAATTATACTGCTTTTCATTTTCAAGTTTACTCTTTAGATGGTGAAACTAAATAACAGGTTCTGTATTTATATTGACTTTTGAAAGCAATGCAAACATTTAAGTTAGCAGCGATATACTGCTGGTGTATTAAGGGGGGAAAAGCCATCACAGGGTAACTTTTCACTAATTCTCCCAATTCTGTGAATAGCCAAGAAGCTGAAATTGGATGATTATTTTTAAAGTAATCATCATGAAAAATTACCAAAAGTGACTAATAATGCTTAGTTAGCATTTATCCTCATGAAGAATAGATATTTCAATTAACAGGTACTAAATATATCAATGTTATTATTTTTCATCAAAAGAAATATGCGAGACAAATGGTTCAATTTTCAGAATACTCTTCTCTATTTGGTTTATAATTATAAAATGTATAATGAAGCTTTTAATCCAAAACTGACTTCTTTATATACATGAAATTAAATATTTAATTCAAATTTAACAAATTTATGTAAGTACAGATTTTGGTATTAAATATTTTAAAAGAAATCGTAAGATATTAATAAAAGATGAACAAAAACATGATAAACTGATGTAATTACATATAATATTCATATGTAATAGCCCATGAATTATATTGTTTTAACATAGATCTAATATATTGCAATATAAGCAATATTGTACTGTACCACTTAGAAGCCTTACTAACCAACTGAATTCAGGCAAAACATGTATATATTTTTTTTTGGCATATAATCCTTGAATCTAATATAAAAAAATAGATTTCAAGAAAACTATTTTAATTAAGTGGTACAAATTAAAATTATTATTTATGTGAATCCTAAAACAATTTAAGGTTATTATTAATTTACTATTGGAATGGTATTCTCAAAGTAATCTTTTTTGAATTCAAAGTTAACACTGGAAGCAGTCTAAATCAAATATAAACGGGATTTCATTCCTGAGCATCTACGGTTGGTAGGACTGGGCTCGGGCTTCTAATATGCTTGGGTGGGGTCATTAGGAGTGGGAAGAGTAGACCATTCCTCTCCCAACAAATTTGTCAGTAACGTTCACAATGTCAGAGCAGTAGTGCACCCCTCCACTTCACAACGTGTAATTGTAAAATTTCTTGCTCGTGAAGGAGTTCAAGCGATGGAAATTTTCTGGAGATTGACTGCAGAATTCAGGAATCAAACATTGTCACGGACAAGAACGAGTGGAAAATCAGGAAAACGATTGCCACCCTTGGACCAGCATTATAGACAAAAACATTTGTTTGAGATAATCTTGAAAACGATCGATAGGTGAGAGTATACGAAATTGCAGAACAGGTCGGAATAAGTTATGAGAGCTATCAAGCAATCATCGCACTCGGCTTTTGACCACGGATCAGAAGTTGAGAGATTTGGAAGTCGGTCAGAGGCTTATAGCAACGTTTGCGAAAGTAGGTGTTGCATTTTTGAGTCAGATCACCACCTGTGCCAAAACGTGGGTCCAACACTACATTTCCTAGTCATAAAAACAAGCTAGTATGGAGTGGTGGAGGAAAGAGGAGGCAGCCCTCCTCTTCAAGAGATTCATGCACAATTGGCTCCTGATCCAACCGGCTTCATTCTACGATGCTGCAATTAAAAACCTTCCTTCTTGCAGGGAAAAATGTATTTCTTGAACAAGAAACTATGGAGAAAAATAAATTATATTTGCTTTTTATTTTTCAATAAATAAATAAAAAAAAAAAAAATCCCATTTATATTTGATTAGCCTCATTAAAGCAGAAACTCAGTTCTCCCTTATCTTTAAACTTCACTGGTGCAAAAAAAAAAAATTGAATCATAAATAATTATAAACTTTATTTAAAGTTTCTAAAGATATCATTTTATTTTAAAAATTGAACTTTGATAATACCATCTAATACAACAAACAATAAAGAAATCCTTACCTAGCTAGTGTAAGATCGTGCTTGTGATATTGCATAGCTTTGTTATAATCTCCAAGGTAGAAATATGCATTACCAAGTTGGCTATAAATGGCACTAAGAATGCGTAAATCATCCGTCCCTGCTTGAATTGCAGCTTGAAAAAATGCAACACCAGCTCGACAATCTCCTGCTTTACAAAGTCGTTCTCCTTCCAAAGCTAATTCAAGACACATATTTCCTCCATCTCCGCCTCCAGTACTCTGAAAGATTTTTTTCAATTTAAAAATATAAATCTATGAAAACAATTCATTTAGTTATTCAGAAATAATATAAACAAAAATTATTAAAACCAACAGAAATCAATTAACTCTAATTTTCTTTTATGTTTTTTATGTACTAAAGCAGCACATAATTTGAAATAACTAATATGAAGAATAACTTAATATCACAGCCAGATATTTGTATATCTACTATTAAAATTGCCCTCATTCATGATAAATCACACAGATCCATGCAACAGCTACATTAACTTTTGTGCTTGATCATGTAATTGGAATTATGGCTATACTGTACTAAATCACACAATCTGCAAGTGAAGCAGGTATTTGTTTTAGATTCAGATGGTGGAGTAAGGGGTCAATTGTTGGATTATTTATTGCTTATAGATCTTTTAACGCATTATAGCACAAAAGTGTAAGTTAGTTTTTAGTTGTTACAGTTTATTTTTTCATCAATTAGATGATTTCCATTATGAAGCTTTTCGTCTGTATTTAGATGAACCTATAAAAATATGCTACCTGGAAGGTATATGTTCCATATTAAGTTCATTTCCTAAACCATCAGTACCATAATCTTGCCATTTTATAAAAACTTGAAAATGTTACATTCTATTTTTGGAAAAGTGACATTAAACAATATATTATATTTCTTTAAATGTTGAAAATTATTTACACTAAAAGTGGTAATTATGCAGATTGTTATAGATTCTGTTCATTAATAACTTTCCAGTGCTGCTACATATGATCTGCTGTAACTAAGGTTTAGGGTATTTAATTTGAAGCAATATGTAGTCCTGTTTCTATGCAGAATGTGATATTGAGGCTTTATTGTTTTCAATGTTTTTTAAATTTAGGGATATTATAAACTCTGGAGTTGTTACATAGTGTCATGTCAGGTCATTTTTTTGACGATCACAAATCATGCAAAAGAATCCAAATTTCTTTTTTACTTTTTTTCAGTATGCTTTCTTCTTACCAGATCCCATATGACGAAAGATACTGATATAATGCATATTTCCTTTCTCACAGTCTGCCCATCAAGAATAAATTTGTACTGAATAATATCCTATGAATAAAAATATAATTTCAATTTAAATTTTCTTTTACTTCTACTCAAATAAAATTTTGCCGGTACAGAAATAATGATTTCCATTCTGACAACAGAAATTTTGCTTGTGAATTGACAAAATGTACCATTTGCTGTTATAATCTTGGTCAGAAAATTTTGGTCTCCTGCCAGTGCTGCAGACAATGTTTTTGGAACAGTACAATTGCTATTTTAAACTATGAATAGTTTTTCAACATTAAACATTTTTTTTTATTGAAATATGGTTTGTAGTGATAGTAGTATAGAATATGGTGAATATTACTATTCCTTTTTTTTTTAATTACTGATTTCTGAACAGTTTTAGGACTGATTTATTAATGATATGAGGGTGGCGTGAAAAGTTTTTGGCCAGATACTGAAAATGAGAATTTATTTTTTTAACAAAATCTTCTGTAATATTAATACATTTCATCCAGCAGTGTTCCAGTGCCATTAGTTCCAATCTCTATAGTGTTCCTCCAGAAGTGCTGCAAAGTATTTGTTTACAATTGCAATTGCTTCTTATTGGATAAAAAATGCTGACCAGTGAGGAAGACTTGAAGTTTTCAGAAAAGATGGAAGTCCGAGGGAGCCAAATTTTGGGAATAGGGTAGATGTTCTAGCACTTCATAGTGCAAATTCCTCAATTTTCCCATCACCAAAATACTTTTGTAGAGAGGTGCATTGGCCTGATGGAGATAACCTTTTTTTCTACAAGCTGGATCTGTTTACACAAATTTTTATGTCCAGTTTCTTTAGGTTAGAATAGTATTCCCCAGTTATTGTTTTACTTTTATCAATATAGTCGATAACAAAATTCCTTTTGCATCCCAAAACAAACATACATGACCTTTCCTGCTGATAGCACTGTCTTTGGAATTGAAGAACCAGCTTCTGTCCACTGCATGGATTGTTCCGATTCTGGTGTGTAATGGTGAATCCATGTTTCATCCATTATCACATATCAACATAGAAAAATCACTCATTTTTTTTTTTTTTGTGGAAAAAGTACAAAGTTTTTTCATGCGCAATTCTTTGTGCAAAACGTAACTGATGCGTCCTTTTGAAATCATTTGTCTTAGCAATTTCATGCATCTTTGTTGCCCTATCCTCCAAAATCATACCACTTTTTTAAAGATTACTGATGTGGTTACACTTTTTGGATATCCTACATATGGATCATCTTGGATGTTTTCATGGCCACGTTTAAACATGACCATCCATTTCTTCACCATGAAAATTGAAGAATGAAGTCATACATATTTACAATCCTTGAATGAATTTTGGCATCAAATCTTCTTTTACAAAGAATTTCATTACTATATAATTCTCAATTTTCTCCTTTCCAAAAGCACACACACCGCAAACGATTCAGACAGCTGCCTACAGCCAACTGCTGGATGGAATTTTTTTTTTTTTTTTTGCGATCTTCTAACAGTTGTAACCAATATGCAGGAAAAAAAAATCATGCATTCTAAGGATGAGGCTGAGAACTTTTCAGACCTCATACTTGATAAAATAATTTATAATCTATGAATTTTAAGTACTGGTTAATAATAGATTGATACACTATATATGTTAAATATGTGTTCTTTAAGTACTCTGTACTTAACCCACCGAGTTGGTCTAGTGGTTAACGCGACATCGCAAATCAGCTGATTTCGAAGTCGAGAGTTCTAAGGTTC
>JAAAKQ030275277.1:0-10543 GCA_010016005.3 Zanna intricata | reverse complement strand
GTTAAAAGAAGAGACAAACTTATAGGCCAAATATTAAGGCATCCTGGAATACTCGCTTTGATATTGGAAGGACAGGTGATGGGAAAAATTGTGCAGGCAGGCAACAGTTGAAATATGTAAAACAAATTTTTAGGGATGTAGGATGTAGGAGGTATACTGAAGTGAAACGACTGGCATTCGATAGGGAATTTTGGAGAGCTGCATCAAACCAGTTAAATGACTGAAGACCAAAAAAAAAGAGGATATGTGTACTATTTTCTATATAATTTTTAATAACATCATTCATTTATTAACCAGTAATTTTTGATACAAAAATTTATAGATAAGATAGAATTAAAAAAAAGATACGTCTTTATGTTCATTGCCTAACCTTGATATGTAAATATTAGAGATTTTTTTTTTTGTATTTCATTCACTTTTGCATTAGAGTACATTCTGTATTCAATACTACACCTATATTTTATTATTACTTCGGCATATTATACTAATATTATTGTAATTCAACTAAATTTTAACAAAAGAAACTTAAAAACTGGAATTTTTGGCTTAATGAAATAACATTTCAATTCGACTTACACTACCAATGAAACTATGTAAATAACAAAGTTTAATTGTCAGTTGATATCTGTAATAATTAATACAAAAAAAAGCCACTTCAAGTTTTCATTGTATTAAGAAAACATATATTTTTTAAGTATTTAAAAAATATCGGAATAGTTTTCATATTTATATATTTATCTCTATTTGAGTATGTAATTATAATATTGCCAAATTTACAAACATATAATTGCAAACATTAATGTAGTATTGATTCAGGACAAATGAAATTATTTGACAACTTCCAGTGAATAAAACATAAATTATTGAAGTTGTGAAATTGAATCTTTGTTATTGACGCGAGAAAATCAATTTATCACAATTTACGGTTACATAACGTTATACGATTTCCAGCTGGTAATAAAGCAACACTATTGCTAGACAGGCTATTAGAATTTGAACAACACAGTATTTGAAATTGAATAACTAATAAAATTGATTAAAAATTGGACGACTGACTAGTTATAGAAGTATAGTAACTTATGGATGAGAAGCAATTACAAATATTAATTGATAATTGTCATTTTAAGTACATCTTTAATTTTTTCATAAACGTTTTTAAAAAATCCTTTCATTGCAACTCAAAATAATCCATTTAAATTTTGTTTCAAACGATTCACTTTGCAAAAGAATAGAAAAACACAAAATTATTTATATTAAATTTATCGTTGTGTGAATAATAATAATACTTCCGAAAATTTTCATCGGAAACGTGAGCTTTCTTTGACGTGATTTTCATCTTCAGATCACTTTATAAATTGGATTTTTCGGCTATTTTTCAGCTATCTGCAAATCATGTATATTTGGAAACGAATCTGGAAATGGACGTATAGCACCTTTATAGTAGATGAAGTAACGATTACGGTCGATGTGACTGCATGTGTTACAGAGTCCATATGTCCCCCGCGATGGCAAGCATGTAGGAAGGTGCCCATATATGTCATTGCTTGGAAGCCCTGAAAGCTTTGGTGAGTAGGGGCTTGGAGCCAGAGCAGAGATTGCGCATTTGTTCTCTGTCAGTTCATATACTGGTTCCACCCGGAATACCGAGCCAGACCTCCAAGGTTGGAAACCCAAGTGGAGGTGTACCCCGATGGCTAGATTTGTTACGAAGGGATACACCGTATGCAGAATCTTGAATAACCAAACATGATAGGGGTTCACGTAAACACTCTCTTCTAAAAACAGAACCTGAAGCGAAACCTAGTGAGAATTAGAAATGAACTCGGTAGTCAACGAAAACTATTAGTAGGAGTAGCACACCTATCCCCAGGCGTCTTGTGATTGCAAGAGGGAATGGGAAGTTTTCTAAAGCCCGTTCTTCATTCCTCGCGAAATTACCGGGTTTGTTAGAGGACCTGTTAAAGAAATATGAAAAAATTTAAGTGGTTTGAGCGTAGAGACAATAAATAATCACAGTCTTTAAATGCACAAAATTCTTGTTTTGAAGAAAATTGGTAAAATTTTACGTGCATGTACAACCGCATAGCACCCTTAATTCATCCAAAGGAGTTGTTTGTCTGGATCTGCTTAATTTCACAGAAGAAGAAATAATTAAAAAATTAACAGGTTAAGGTGTGACCGAATGCTGTAAGTTGACCATGAGAAGAAATAGTGAGATTCTTTCTTTTCCTTCTTACGTGCTGACATTCAACAGACTTTATTGCCTGAGAAGATCTTTATTATCGTTTGAATGTGCGAGCTTTTATACAGCCAATATGTTGATTTCAAATACCAGTGCTTTGGACTTACTGCATTCAGATGAGAAAGACAGCAAATCTGCGAGTGTGATGAGGCATGTCATGAAAACGAACCATGAAGAGTTTATATCAACTGCAAGGAGCGGCAATACTGTCATCTTAGAAACTGAAATACAACAGATGAAAACACTACAAAAATTCAGTTATTCTGAAGCAAGAAAAATTGTCAGCAACAGTAAGTCGACATCTGCACAACCAACTGCTATCCCTTCTCCGTCAAAGGTCAACGCAAAAACATTACTTTCTATTCTTGCACCAAATTATGCAGCTATGAATAAACCAATGATAAGTACAGGGTGAAAGTTTCTCAATCAAAAGGACTAGTAAGACGTGTGAACATACAGTCACCAGTAGATTTTGATCGTAAGGCTGTTGAGGAGATATCTGAAAAGGCCAAAAAAACTCCTTCTAGTAGTCAGAAGATGAAGGAGGTGTAATAATAATGCATGAAAAGTCCGAACCTAGTCTGATGCAGATCCAATTCCAGATAGAGAAAGCCTTGGATAAAGATTGTAAAACAGAAAACTATGGAGCCTCTTCAAACAGAGTACTCTAAAAAATAAAGCAGAATTTTGGCCACTCCAATAGCTTAAACGAGAATTGCAACCTGTCTACAATTGGATACCACCATTGATGGTATTGAAAATAAAAAGATTCCATCTCCGAAATATCAGATGCACGACTTTAAAGACGGAGACCGTAAGAAGGAAGGAGAAATGAAGTAAAAAAGGATGGCCTAAAGATAAACCTAAGCGATAAACAAAAGAGATAAGTGATAAATTAAGAGTACTGCGTTTTTTTTGTGTTTTTGTAATTTTTTGTTTTATAATACATATTTTTTTAAATAAGTTCTAGTTCTTTTTACTCTGGTGGGGTTTTTTTATTACAAAGAAAACATTTTCTTTCTTTTTTCTGTTTGGGAGAAGAAATAATAACTACAGAAAATAATAACCTTGAAAAAGAAATAACCTGTAACCTCAAAAAAGAAATAATAATACGTAGTAATAATATGTAAGAGTAATACACGCAGTTGTCTAAATTGTAACGAAAAACTAAAGAAATAATAAAAAAACTACAATGACGTAAACGCATTCTATATATAGCAATGCTACATCATATTAAATGGAAAGTAAATTAAATCTTGTCTGAATTTCAGAAAAGCATTGTAAGATAAAATCTACGAAAGCTGGGTTTTGTATTTTTCTTTTTTTTTCACTACGTAACCAGAAGCGCTTTATCTACCTTTCTTTAGCTTAATAGTATTTTTTAACGTCGTTCGTTTAGACGAGAAGCACATAGATAGGTATTATGATGATAAAAACATTTAAAAAAACCTTTTCATACGCAGAATTTCAAGGAAAATTAATGGATATTATCTAATTTAAAAGATTTGATTATATATACATTACAGTACAGTAGTTTTGAGGTTAAGTAATTTTTATATGTATGATTTAAGAATATAGTAATCTAATGACAGATGAATAATACCAAATAAACATTACTTTCAAATATAGCACTAAAAAATATATTATAATTTTATAGATATTAGTAAACGTGTAATTCAATAAATTTTTTACTACCTACATTCACCATTTAAAATTGTTACTATTTTTTAACTATAGCTATCGGTTTTAATATAACCTTTTATGTTTATCCTTTCTTCAAATAATTAGAGTTCATATCTACTTAATATAAAAGGGGCAAGAGTATATTTCCGGCAGCCTTTCAAATAATTTTTGATATTAAAATTTTATTATTAAAGTTAGTTTATGTCACTCTATATTAATTTCTATGTACTTATTTTAGGTGTTTTTAACTGCTTAAAATTATAAACCTAAAAGTAAAATATTGTATTTTTCAACGTTTAAGATCAGAACGTTATAGATATTTCAATCTAAAATAAAACTATTTTTTTTTTTATAATTTCAAAATTACAAGATTAATTTTTTGTGTATGCAGTATTTCCTATACATATTAATGTGTACAAGTTTTCACTAATATATTTACTTTTATTTATTTTTTAATATTATTTTTTCTATGTAGAATTATTTTCAGTACAAACCAACCTCTCTCTTTGTCTGTTTAGCCACCGGAACTACCGTTAGGTATTCTTTCTGAGAATGAATTAAGATGATATGTATGAATGTAAATGAAGTGTAGTCTTGTACAGTCCCAGGTCCTGAGATATGTGGTTAAATGAAACCCAATGACCAAAGAACACGCTCCACGATCGATCCAGTATCATCCACGATCCACGATCTAGGTATTCACGATCTAGTATTAAAATTCTAATAACAGTAGCTGCCTTTACTGGGATTTGAGCCTTAGAACTCTTGACTTCGAAATCAGCTGATTTGCGATGACGAGTTTAACAGCTTGACCAATCCGGTGGGTTAGTACAAACCAATCTTTTTTTTTTTTTTTTTTTTTGTTTAACCTCTGGAACCACCGTTAAGGTATATATCTTTAGAGGATGAGATGAATGAATTGTAGCGTGTGTAAAAAATGCCAAGCATGACCGGGATTCGAACCCGGGACCTCCGGATGAAAGGCCGAGACGCTACCACTTACGCCACGGAGGCCGGCAGTACAAACCAATCTACTGAGAGATAATATTATTAAATAAATATTCTATGTTCTTATCTTACATTAAATTCTTTTATCAAAAGGAAAAATTGAAATAAAGATTAACTGATTAAAAAACTATGATTATGGTATTTAAACATTAAAAGTAAGCAATTGAAATGGTTCATCTCACTGATTATGAAGAAATTTTATTTATTAGAGAAGCATGAAGAAAAGACGATTCAGGAAAAAAAGATTGTTAAAAAAATTAAAAGCTAATCTAACAAATGAAAAACAAACAATCATTTATTATAAAAATATTTTTGATTTCATAAATAGAATTTAACCAGACAAATCTTCACATGACGTCTATAAACTAGTAAGGTATTTGATATACCATATGAAAAAAACTGATAAAAAATAAATAGATAAAAGAACGGAAAAATATAAGTAATTCAAGTAGGTGAACAGAAAAAGAAAACAAAGATTAATGAACAAAAAATAATATGTTACAAGAACAAATTATGACAGAAGTTTTAAGTGAAATAGAAAATAAGAATAGAGGTAAAACATTAATGAAAAAGTCAAAAGAAAAATTGATAATCTGGAAAGAAAATGAATGTTATAAAATACTAAGGAAAATGAAAAGTGATGAAAAATAGAGATACAGTAAGATAGTAGATATATTTTTGAGTCAACATTGTATTAAGTGTAGAAAATTTGACAATTACAGTTACTTCAATAGTTTAAAATGAAGTGGTCCAAAAATTATAAAAAAAATGGGAATAGGCTATCTATTCTACGGACGACCAGTAGAATAAGTATCTGAATGAAATAGTATTTCTAAAGAAAACAAGTTGATCATGAATGTAATTTACTATAACTTGAACATTATGTATAATAAAATAACAATAAAAAAAATATATATAACTGAAGCTATTGTTTTTATCATAAATATTATTATTTACGTTTTTATATATTTTAAAATTAAAACAATAACGAACATATAAAACTGTAAAAAATAATTACTCTAAAAATATTCTTCGTTATTTTGAGCATTTTATTATGGTGAAGAAATGACAATGTCATTAATAATTACTTTATTACGCAGTTATATAAGGAAAAGCATTTGCTAAAGGCAATTTTCTTTGTATAGAGATTGGAAGCACGTTCCGTAAGAGATAATTATACGAAAAGAGTATTAATCCTTAGCCACATATACGGTTTCATAGTTAAAAAGGAAGGCTAGTTAAAAGCTTGAATCTTCATTCTCTGACACAGAGTGGTGTAATAAAAAAGCTTTTTAAAAGCACGTTTAACAATATTAACTAATGAAAGCACTGATATACAGGGGAACTACATTGAGTCCAATAAAACACAAAAGAAACATCTTGATAATAGAGTCTTTCTTTTCCCCTTTTTATTATTATTATTTTTTTTTATTGTGTCATTTACAGAAAAAAAGAACACAAAGATGACAAAGCCAACTAAGAGCTTTTTGAGTAAAAAGGTAGAAATTATATTATTCAGAATTTTTTATAATTATTTTTGAAAAGGAAACGTTATGCAGTGTTGCACAAAATTTACTTAATTTTACGGAATTTTTTTTCCTATAGATTTTTCTATAGATTATGATTGCCAGGTTTCTCATTGTTGGAATGTCCATATCGTTAAAACATATTACGAATGTTTTGTCAATGAAAAATAACATTTTGCAAACCTTTTGGTTTTTTGATTAACATAATTGCTCAATAGAGAAAACAAATATAAAGTGTGCACTCAGTAATGTATCACGGAGACAGAATTTATAAAAGTTTATGTTAATCTAAGCATCGTCTTTCATTTCATTCAGCTAAAAAAATTGCTGCATATGTGGAAAGTGATGTTAAAGATCCAAGAATATTAATTCTATATAATTCGATACAGTTAGCTTTGGAAAGGTAGGCGAAAGAAGAAAAGACAGAAGAAGATGACGACGAGGAAGAAGAAGAAGAAGAGAAGAACCACGCCACGACAAAGTTTGAATAGAGAGAGCCAAGCAGATAACCTGTAGAAAGGGCAGCCAAAACGAAGAAGATGCTAACCTTCCCCTAACTTACTACCTATTTTCCTACCGAAGCTTACAAATTACTTCAGACAGCACATGCAACTCCCTCTGGAAAGGGGAGAAGCATTGCTTCCGCCAAATATTAGGGCCCCGAAAGGCGTATTCCTGCCTGCCCGAAAGGCACCGACACCGAAAGGATTTCAGTGGACGGACTGGAGGGGATTCACGGCGGGTGCATCGGGTTGTTGCACCCTCAGCCTCAGTATTTCTCCAAACTTCCAAAGGAACGAAACGCAAATACCGAATCCGTCCATAAACCAAACTGATAATCAAAAGCCGCCAGTTAAAAACAATGACCCGCCCGATACGAGAAAGTACAGCAGCAACAAATTGTAGGGAGGAAATGAAAACTCCCGCCACCTTTGCGTTCCGTTCCGTACAGTTAGCTTATTCCTGTTAGCTTATCCCAGTCAGACATGGAATTTTTCACATACACTACAATTAATTCATCTCATTCTCTGAAGATATACTTAACTGTGGTTCTGGAGGTTAACAAAAAAAAAAAAAATAAATAAAAAGTTAGCTTATTCCTACGACCACCAAGAATAGTGAATTTTAAGAAAAAAGATTAGTTTACATGCATATACTCGTAAGATTCATTATACGAGTATGTAGGAATTGAAGAACAGATTATGGACAACTTCGTTTGTTTGTTATTTGCTTACAAGAAAACAAAATAATTAATAACAAATTTTATAAAAACTAAATCTCAACAATAAAGCCCATTTTCGTCCTAATGGGTTCATTAACAATTCAAATTATTGAATGTGGCGCAGTGAAAATACAAGAAAAATACATGAACTGGTAATTCATTTGCAATGTGTGTCACTATACAGTTTGGTTTATGAATTAGAAAGCTTTATTGAGGCTTCCTACTTTAAAAATGAACCACGAAGTCTTTACTTCGAATGGTGAACTTTACCACATCTTTTTATACCTAAAGATTATAGATTGGTTAATATATAGTAATAACAAGTATTACCACGTGATATACAGCCAACAAAAGAGGCAGAATTGTTTAGACGAAAGATATGATAATGTCAACCAGCTTTCATGATCGTTTGATATGATATTGGGTTATTTTATTTGTGATTATATGAAATGTAAGATGTGTGGAAATAATTCTAAAACTATACATGAACTCTAGGACAAAATGCTACGCTTAATTTTTAAAGTAAGATCACAATGATCCGACCGCAGTAATTATTAATTCAGATAAAATCGGAAATTCTGATAAAAGTGTGGTTTCATGTAAAAACGACCTCACCAGTCATTTGACCGGTATTCTTTTCATACATAATTAAAATTGAATGTAGTTTTAATTTAAATAAAAATGTTTAATATTTTCTGATCGAACTGCAAAAATGCTTCTCTATAAAGGATTTATGAAACAGATATTTGCTTACTCTAATGAAGTAAATCAACAAACCATATTCAAGAAATAGATCTAGCTTATTAAATTAAAAAATTAATCAATACTTATATTTAAAATTAGATTTGAAAATTAAAATTTTCTATACTGTTTCATTTACTTTACTGCTGAACTTAGAATCTAAACGAGTACTGTTAGTTAAAAATATAACATTTTATACGATTCGTTTCTACAATACATAAAGAAAAAAAATGTTTTTTTTTTTTTTGGGGAAAATAAAATGATGAAAGAAATTTTAACAGGTTGAAAAACGTAAAAAAAAAATGGTATATTTATTTTTTTAAATAACAAAACAATAAATTTCGGGGGAATAAAAAAACAATTTTCTTATAAAAATGGAATTATTTAGTCACGCATCTATATAATACATATTCACATAAAAGTCAAGGAATATGAATGAATGCATTTGGATGCGTTTTTATGCAGGAAAGCATAAAACACACGCGAGAAAACAATTTGAGCACCGTCAAAAACATAAAATAATAAAAAGCTTAGTATATAAATTTCATACGTCTGCTAAGTTTAAAAGGAAGGGGTGTTTTTTACTGTTTTTATTTTTTGGATATATCATTTATGCTGTTATACATAAAAGGGATTTTAAAATAAACTGTTATGTAGCATCGTTTTTTATTTACATAAAACGATAAATGAAGCTCTTTGTGCGAAGTAACACTGATTATATTCCACGTATTACAAGGCTTCTTTATTCATGCGACGACTAGTTTATTGATATGGTCAGACTGTTTATACATTTATATTAAGTACAAAAAAATTTAAACGTTAGCTTTTCTTGAGTAAAAAAAAAATATATATATAATTTCCGAAGTCTAATTTTTATTAATCTTTTTCTAAGAGAATGGAATTTTCTGTACAATATTTTCCTGTTAACATTCCTAACGGAATTATTTTTCCTATTATTTTAAAAACTTTATCTTTTTCAAAATAATGTGTTAATTTATTGTTTCCTGTAGAAAACGATATAATAATGTGTTGTTGAACACTACAAGTTCAATCTTTCTTATGGTGGTGACATGCAAAAAGACAAACACCGATATTCTCGGGCAAAAATTAGATTTACTTTTTCTGTGTGTACTATGGTGAAATATTAATAGGTTAGAAAGTATTAATTTAGTATTAAGAAAAAAATTTTATTTTTATTTAATGTGAATGACCGTAGAAAGACGGATGCGAAAATGCTAAGAAACTGTAACATCAGGGTCGGATGTCCTGCCGAGAATCGCTGACGATGACCGCCACGCGCGAGCGAGGTAAAGGAAACGACGAGCAGATATTATAGAAGGCGGCCAGTAAGGTCGGGGGGTCTAGACAATAGTGAGTACGTGATACTCACTATCGTTTTCGTCCGCCGGCGGCGGCCCGCGGTACCGTGGGATCGTACGCAGCGGTGGGAAGAGACAAAAGCAACCTCGAACGGTGTCCCCAAAGTTCCGGGTCGGTAGATTACTTAAATTGTCGCTAACATGTAATCGGTGTGAAGTTAAAACAAAAGAATTTTAAGTAATCAGTACAGTTTTCGTTTTTCTTTTAATCTATCAACATTTCGGTGATTCTCCTTTGTGCGTGTCGTGCGTGTGGCCGAGGCGCGTCGCAAGTATCTGCCACTGTCAGCGAATCGCAGAACTATGGTCGGTCGACCAAGTGTGATGATATGTAAGTACCTAGGGGTAGTCAGACAATAATTGTGAAATTTTTGGAAGCTCGCAAAACATGAAGTGTAAATAAATTAATAAAGCAGTTAGTTTATAACTTTTACATTACCAAAAATTTAATTAGTGAGATAATCAATTGACAATCTATGAAGGGCGTTGTACCTTATTAACAGTGAATAGGCGTGATATAGCGTTACAAGCGGAAAGGTAACGTTGAGGTTTTTATTGTAGTATTGTATTCTGTTTATGTGGTATGCCCCTAGAGTATAACCTATAATGATGGTTGGTGCGTGATCGGGGCAGGAAGCCGGATTGCTTCCCTGACATCAAATGAGTTGTGAACAGGACAATTCCTATAAATGCTGGCTAAGCACATGGGTTATGATGAAAATTTTTGCTAAGATAAATTTTG
>JAAAKQ030275266.1:0-10543 GCA_010016005.3 Zanna intricata | reverse complement strand
ATGAAACGACTGGCACTGGATAGGGAATCTTGGAGAGCTGCATCAAACCAGTCAAATGACTGAAGACAAAAAAGAAAGCGTTATACTACATTCTGCATACATAATTTATTTCTTAATAAAATGAAATAAAAAAATAATTTACTGTTACTTTTTGTCTCATTATGGAAAAAAATCTAAATTCAACTGTTCTGGTAGTGTAATGTTCATATTTTATCACTACGTTGTTCTCAACTATCAATTAATATTTTACTTCTCTGTCATCATAGGTCTTGAGCTTTTCTGCAAGAAAGAGAGTATGATAATCAGAAAAAAAATGAGGAATGGATGTTTTGGATTCATACTTGTAAATAATGTGCATTAAACTATTTGCGTGTTTGAAGTTAAATTAATTTTTACTAGATAAACGGATTTTGATGAAATTTGGTAATAGACTCGTGAGTATGGTCTCACGAGTATGAACTATATGGGTTCTTAAGATTTGGATGAACATCTTCAGAGGTTGGGGTAGATAGTTTTTTGGGGATCAATTATCTCAAAATTTTGCAAACATAACTCCAATTTACTAGCTATTTATTAACTTAGTATGTGTTTATCTTATAATTTAAAAAAAAAATGCCTTTATATTCTTCACCTTCCCAAAAAATCTAAGAAAGCTATTTTTTAAATTTATTTAATATTTTTTAACCGAGTATTTTAAAACTCTTCCTAGGCATAATTGTAGTACAAGTGTCCTAAAAAATACTTTGGGGTAATATTGGGAGTGAGAAAGCCCATCAAAGTATAAGAATATAGATTTTTTTAATTTACATTTTTTTTAGCTTATTTGAATTTTTGGTTCAAATAAGCTAAAATAATATTACAATATTTCACAATTCCCACCTCCAAAAAAAAAAAAAAAAAAAAAAAAAAAAAAAAAAATCTGCAAGTTTTTATTGATTGTACATTTTACGGTAGAATTTTTTTAGTTTCTTCCATTTAACATAATTTTCTTAGTTGATTTTAACGAAGTGGAGCAGAAAAAATAAAAAATATCGGTTTTTTTTTAATTTATTTTTCATCCATCTTTTACGTATCATTTTTCCATTATATAAGAATAAAAAGTAATGCCAGGAAAGTATAAACATTTTGTTGTCAGATTTTTTTTCATCGCTTTACAGAACTAAACGCTAAATTGTAACAAAATAAATTTGAAATTCCTCTTTTTTTTAAATAATTTCTCAAATTAGTATATAAATAAAGCATAAATATTACCATTAAACGAAGTTTTCTCTGTAATCTATGTTTATTGACCGAATGCAGTCAGATCTACTTTCTAGTTGACTGTTTTACATTTCAGTTGGTTAGTGTTGTTGTAGCTTGACTAAATTCAGATCGATTTAAATTAAATTTCACTGTAGCATCCTTTAGTTTAAGGTAAAAACATTTCACATGCCCTAGGGTTTTTTTTATTATGACTTTTCATAATTCATAAAAATCGTGAAGTTATACAAATTTTAAAATAAATTTTTTCCTTTCTTTATTTTTTTTACATAAAAGAAATTTTGTCTCATTGTACAATCAGTTGAAAGTTTTATCACATATAACTTTCATAATTTGAATTCTGAATAAAAACAATTCAATGTAAAGAAAGAATAAAAGCGAAATTTTTACCCTGAAAAAATTACACATCACAAAAAAAAATAAATTGATACCACCACAACTATGTACTCGTATGCCGTAAAAAGGAAAAAGAATTTGTGATACTTTATTTTTCCTTATTATTCTTCGTACTTAGTATCTTGCTAGTGATAAATCGGATCACACATGAGAGGAAACATCATCAGTTTTTGCTATTTTATACATCTGATTTAAGTGACATGCTGTCGTTACGTTCACTCAGTCTATCAATTAAATAAATAGCCTAATGATATCCAAATAGAAACTCAAGCAAACCAGCAACGAAGATACTGGTATTTACTGCAAAATGTTAAATCAGGACTTATTTATGCTCTTTAAATTCTTTAGATCTCTTTAAATCTTTAATTTAAAGTGAAGGATAGATTGTTAAGGATCTTAGTACACCAAATAATTTTAAGCCCTATTTTTCGGAACCCTTTTTGGTAGCAGGAAGGAGGAGCGTCCAGAGATTACAAATACGAACCGCCTTCAGGACGAAATATCGCAATATCTGAACTTGTGTAAATAGAGTCAAATACGAAACGGGAGATAGTGGAATGTGCCAAGAGGATCTGTGCAAGAGCAAATGAAGTGGAGATCACCAACTGAAGTAACCTCGCATATCACGCAGGTTAATGACTTTTATCTAACGAAGGATGTGATCTGCTTTTATGACCTTTCCCATCAGCTGAACAGGCTGGAACCTTCCGCGCTCACAGGCTGAAAGAAATCAGATAGGGAGACATAATTAAGAATAACTCGGTGATCATGGAACGGGATGGCCCTTCCAACAAGCAAAGAAAGTACACAATTTACTACGAGACTGCACAAGGCGAGTAGAACACGCTTACTGCGATTTTAACTTCTGCAAGAAGAATACTTGAAGAGGCAACGTCTCCGACTTTCGTTACGCTGGGAGGCACGATTGGACTTACTGTCAAATAGATTTTGGTGTACGTTGCGAAGGGTAGAGAGAACCAACTGCGAGTCTATGTACCGCACACAGAGACTAAGAAAAATAGTATATTCCTGTTTCCTAGCATCCCATTACAGTAAGTTGTTCCTCCCTAGGTTGCGCCATACTTTATTGGAGGTCCGACTCAGAGAAGGGGAAAAAAATACCCTGGAACTTAAGTGTATAAATGATAACGAGCATACCTTCCGGCGCGGTGACTCAAGCTCGACTATTGAACTAGCCTTTGTGTCGATAGAACACGTACAAAGATACCGAAACTGGAGGGTACTTGATGAAAATTTATCTGATCAACTGCTCATCATGTATGATGCGATGCGCAGCCATGCTTTGTCCCTGGAGTAACAACTGTGATTTTTAAAGTGGATGTAACCGTTTCTCTAAGGTTATTGGGGGCAGACTTACCCAGGTAACGTGCCCGGAGGAGCTTGTTGCAGTTATAATGGAAGAATGTGTGTAATGGAAGCCTGAGTCATGGTGTGGAAACCCGCAGAGAGACAAATATTGATGGGGTAAGAAATTTGGGGTACCTCGTAGATGGGGTAGCTAGATGATCCTACCGGCGTGCGAATATAATGCGATTTCCGGTCAGCAGAAGTCATACTCGGCTGAGATATGTGGAGGCCAGGACGGCGTACAAACTGCAGTCAAATAGGCGGAGAAATGCTGGAAGGAACTCTTCCAGGATATTGACAGGAATACCTGGAGAAGAGGCTACCTGCTAGTGACGGGGAGGGCCAAAAGCTCTCTACGACTGCTGAATTTAACTAATCATAAAATTTTTTTTTCATAATAATTGTAATTAATTCATGTCACTTTTAGATTTTAAAATTACTTTTTTAAATACTATGAGAATATATATTTACAGTACAAAATAGGAAAACAAATTCTTAAATATTACGAAAACTTCTGGAAATAAGTATGAAACTGAGATCTGAAAATATATTATTCTTCTCGCTCAATAGTGGTCGCTTCACATAAGATAGATATTGCATCAGTACTCAGATTAAGTGAAATGTATATTATTAGTATGTTATGGAAAAATACTTTAGAAAACGTTATACCAGCGTCGCATTTATTCAATGTTTACTTAACTTTGAACTATTTTCTAGAGAATATTTTAAACGAGATAGATCAGGGGTTTTTGAATACGGTTTGTGAGCATATATGAAGTTTCTCTTACTACGGTAGGCTTTAAATTGCTTAAAATTCATCGAACGGAATTTAAATAACAGCAGACATAGGTTGAAATAAGACGCTTGGATAAATTTTAGTCTCATTCTATTGATATTTTATATGGTAAAAAAAAAGAAACAGAAAATTCTGTCTTCAGTGAATTTAATTCCAGGGTTGTTTTACATTTCTTTTACCGTATTATTTTAAGTTCAGAAATACATTCCTCTCAAAGAGGAGTTATTTTTTTACTTAATAAAAAATAAACTTACCTAAAACTTTCCAAGTTGTAAAATGTATCAGTTTAAATAAGTTTATTTGCTTTCAATTTTGAGAAAGATTTTTATAATTAATAAATATTTGATTTATGAAATTGATTAAATTATTACACCAAAACATTCTATATGAATAAATAAAAGCATATATATCTTAATTTTAATTCTCCTAAAACATCTTTGATAGTATGTTTGAAGCTTAAGAGCTCGCTACATAAAAATAATCAGATTGTCAAATTTGTAATTTTTTTCTTACTTGATGAATTAATTCACCAAAGAAGCTTTGAACTTTCGTATGTGGGAATATAGAACTTGGATTTTATAGTGTATAAAAAATGCCATGTCTGACTGGGATTAGAACTCGGAATTCCCCGATAAAAGGATGATACGCTATCACTTCGACACGGCGATCGAAAATATAATTTTTTTCTTAAAATTAGAAGTTAGAATAATTAATTTCTAAATATTTTAATACGTCTTTTTAGAAAAAAATTAAGAAAATTATTCTTTCTTGAATTTTTTAACCATATTATATTTTATTAAATAATTTTTAGTATTTTATTAATTTCAATAGTAAAGTATTCTAAGATAAAAGAGTTGGGATTATATTGTGATAAAGCAATTTTCTTGTTATTCAAACTCATTTTGAATGTCTATGTGATCATAAGGCATTCAAAAGCAACCTTTTGCTGTTTTACAAAAACAACAATTTTAATCGAAATTTGTTTTTTTTTTTTTTAATGTATTGCATTTGTTTTTAGTTAGTAAAGAATAAAAACTTATATAATAACAAAGTAACGTTTTTTATTACTAGGAAAATGAAGGGATATTTTGAAAAAAAATTTTAAATATCTGCTTCATTAATGTAATAGAAAGAAGAAAGTAATGTGAATGTTAGTAACAACATCAACTACGCTACAAATTCTCGTAAAATACTGCGTATGCTAATTTTTGGTAATCCTTTTTAATACTCTAACTCTGGTTTTATCAATACGAGTATATTCTTACTTCGATTACAAGTTTTTTATTTTGATAAATAAAATAGAATTAATTATCTGGTTTACTCTTAATTACTTAAAGTATACCAATTATTTTTAGTATTGGGTCATACCTGACACTTTATTGGCTGGACTTCTTACAAACTTCATCGTACTACCTCCTTGTAATTACATGGTTCACTTACCTTATTTTATTTTGAAATTAAATTCACCGTAAATGTAATGGTAACGACATAAATTTAAAAGTTTCTAAAAAGTCATTTTACTTTAACTACATGATACGTATCGTAACTTTAACAGACGTTAAAATTTTAGTATTATTGTTATATTACAATCATTAATTAATTTTTTTACGGTAACGGTATACTCTTTGAGTTTCTGTTTATTGTTTCTGTAATATTCAGGTGACATACAGTTTTTATACTTATAATTATTTATACAGTTTATATACACATAATTGTTTTTATACATATTTTTATAAATTTTGAAAAATATCAAGTATTATATGTAGTTACCCAGCCTTTTGAATTTTGAATATTGTTTCCATTCATAAATTATTAGTTAAATGTGAAAGATACAGTAAGCATTTAATTTTGAAGATTTATTAACCGTATCTAATCATTAAGTATATACTAGAAAAAATAATGGGTTGCGAAACCGAAAGATTAGAATATGCTAAGAGAAGGGAAGAGAGGTCGATACAAATCCTTAGCGTATCAGAAAGTGTGACTCAATCAGCATAGATATGATCTAATAGTCTGTTGCAAGCGTGTTGGGCGGCGGTTGAACGTGCAGACGCATTGGTTAGACACATGTAAAGTGTTCTTGCGAATTCAAATCGAGGAATCGTGGTATAATTCAAAGTTGCGGTGATCGGCGTTTTAGATATGCTAAACGTTAACCGCCTTCTGTATATATTACTGAATTTATAAACATTCTTTACCTTTCGTATAGCGTTACTTCCATACACATTTTAACTCTTGTATGATATAACTTCTACATTATTTACAACAATCTTCTTATTTACATTATGTATTTTTATTCTTTTTTTTTGTTTTATTAGAAAAAAATTTGGACGTTAAAATATTTGCAAGACTGATTTTCTCTTAATCTTACAATATTTTATTAACTTTTAGTTTTTCTTATTTTACTCTGATGCAAATTGGTTAAACATGAATACAAAACGTTGAAATGTTACAAAACATGTTTAATTGTTTAAAACCAAATTTCATAATTTTTTTTTATTTAGTTGTTATAATAAACCTTACAAAATTTATAAACAGATATACTTTATATTTTCCATGATAGATTGGCTAAAACTTTTTTTAACATTTTTTTAATTATATTCTGTATAATATAAATAATAGTATATTTTATGCATTTTTTATACATTTATTATTTTGTATAGCCTGTCATTAATCATTCGTTCATTGCTAAACTCTGTATATTCTATTTTTCTCACAACTTACTCATTTCCATAGATATGACAAAGATGCAGACAGCATTATTTTTTATCGATTCATTATATTTAATGAACTGAACGAAAATCCATTAATCAAATTTCTAATGAATTATTAGAACAAAGAAAAATGTATTAAATCATCCGTGTTAATAATTTTAATAATAGGTAAATTATTTTTAACGTACGTAATATCGTCCGGATAATGTGTTTATTTTAAATTAGTAAAACCCTTTGTTAAAAAAAAAAAAAAAAAAAAAAACTTTATAAATATGTATCGATGAAACTGAGCAACTCTGTACATTTGATCTGTAAAATCAGACATCCTCGACCGGGTAATGTATCTTACAATATCTACTGCACAATCGGAAAATTTTGTTTTGAATAAGTAGTACATGATCAAATCTAATAAAAATTTTATTTGCTGCAACTTCCGTTGGTATTTGATAAGACTCTAAAAAAATGGAAAAGGTAGAAAAATATTTTAAAAATTTATTCAGAAATGGATAAAGTTTTTTGTCCATTGAATCCGAAAATAAATATCAACGTATCTATTTACGCTTTGTCAAAATATATATGTTAGTATATATATTCAATGATTTCCAAACTGTGATTTCCTACAGAGGGAGTCAGTTTTTAGCCGGGTTATTAAAATACAACTACTATAGTAAGACTACCACTATACCAAATTTTCAGCAAAATAAAAATAATAAAATTTATTATTTTTCTTGTGTTATTTTTTTCAATAAAAAATTAGTGTTTAAATTTCATCTTACATTGGTCTCTGTTTGTTAATTTACGACAGCTGAATAGTAGCTTAAATGGCAGTGAACATTAACTTTTAATGAACAGGAAAAAACATAATATCATGTGTTAACGTGTAATTTTCGATTTTAAAATAGGATAAAAGATTTAAAAAAATAAAAATACCTAAATAAGAAATGCTGCCATATTTAATTAACTAAAGCTTTAATATATCCTGTATTATTTATTTTACTGTAACTAAAAAAAAAAAAAAAGCCAAAAAAAACCGAATGAGTTAATACAACGGCACGCGTCCAACAATTCTAAAATCATCTACATAACAATTGAAGTGCGTTTTTGTGCGGTCCTAAATAAGATTATTTAAAAGCAGCTATAATTTAACCCCAGAATTTGGCTTGATGCCACGTAACAACCCAAACCCTTTTATGAATTTTCTTAACATCGTCCTTGGACGTTCCTGGCTGGCACCCTAGCTGTTGTCCTCCACAGTAAAAAACAGGAAAATAGTTTCTTTTATTGCATTTGTGAGTTATTTTTCTACACTACCCAATTATCCATCCATATAGTTATTTCAAATATTTTTCACCTAATTTTTAATGAAACTTAGAACGTATTTTAATTTATTAAGTAATATTTTTAGTAACAAATTAATAAAATGTTACGATTTACTTAATTGATCATTGTTAAAATCGGATATAACTTTTTCATTAACATGTTTTCTCATAAATATATTTTGAAACAAATACATACTGAACTATACTTTTTCTAGGTTAGCGTTAAAATACTTACTACTTAAACAAGTTTTGCAATGCAGAAACTTTACACAATCTATGCAATAATATTATTTGTAACATTATTAAATTGAAATACTAATAACATGTAAAATTAACAATTTATTATTTGAATTATAATTTATCATAAGTTTAAAATTGATTTACTCACAGTTTAATAGAATCAGTGTTCTTGTTTGCTTTTCTTGTATTTTCTGTTTTTTTCTAGAGTTATGTTAATAGGAGGAAAACACATTATAGTCATTTTTACTTCCTTGTACGAAGTAAAGGAATTATTGTGTCCGCGAAAATTTTCGGTTTACAGATTTCAACGAAAATAACCATTTTGACCACCCCTGAATCTGTATTCTGACTTGTTTCAGCCTGACATCTGTACGTACGTACGTAGGCATACGTGGTCTCTCACATTACTCAAAAACGATTATCCGTAGAATGTTGAAATTTTAGTTTAGGGCTGTTGTAACATCCAAAACAATTTAGATTTTGGACTTTTTTTTAACTGTAATAATAAGCTCTCATTGAAAGCTTTTTAACGATATGCATAAGTGATACTTATTTTCATTAATTTCAGAGTAATAGACAAATTAAATTTTAATTAATTAAATATTTAGATCTTACAAGGGGAAAATCATCGGTTCAAATCAGATTTCATCTCCTTTTTTTAATTTAAATATATTGATTTATTAATAGTTATTTATATAAAATTGTAAAAAATAATTTACAATAAATAATAATTCAATAATAAAAGATCAGAAGTTATTAGTGAAATAAAATTTTACGTACTTTTTATTATAATTCAAAAATGTTTACAGAAGTTAATAATTATTAATAAATCAATATATTTAAATTAAAATAAAGTTAAAAAAAATATATGTATATAAAGTTGGATTTGCACCGATGTGTGCATGATTACAGATCAACCACATTCTCATTTAAACCACATAACTACTTAAGCGATGTGAAACAAATTTAATATATAAACTAAAAATATATATAATATATATAAAATTATTATATAATGCTGATACGGACACCACAAAAAAGTGTGGTGAATGTGCTGTCCACCTCAATGCAATTGTGTAACTTTCCACTCATATTGTGTCCACATCAGATTTTTTTCTTTTATCATATAATTACTTTTTTCTTTCTACTGGCAGCCAATGTATGTCACTCTACTTAGTTTTTTCACAAATTCTATTTTTAATTTTCTATTATATCTACCAAATTTAAATTTTTTCTTATAATTATAGCCAGTAGTTATTTAACAAATCTATAATATTAAATAAAACCTTCATTAAATTTTATTATAATGATGCAAAAATAGCTTACAGTAATGATCTGTTGAGGTTTGCTTTCTTCTATAAATAGATTATTCATAATTCTTTTCTTTTTGTTTGTTATTCATATTTCAAAGCCTGTATGTAGTACAACTTTTGATATGTCAATTTAAATGATTCTTAGAAAAAATAGTTTTTTTTTTAGTTTATTAATTTTTGAAAATGTTAAGCGTAGAAACAGTAAATTACGTAGTTTTGTATTGTTACTTTACCTGTCAAATTTAGTTATATGATAGCTTAAAAAATCTGAAAAATTATAATAGCTTAAGAATTATGGTATTTAAGTTTTTTTCTTTAAGTTTCTTTCCAGAGCATCAGCTTACTTGCTCAACTACTGCTTACATTTCGCTAATCTATCATATACTATAAAAATGAGTTAAATCATTTATTCAAAAGCGAAAATTAATACACACTCTTAGATATAGTTACAGTTATTTGTAGTTAATTAATAGGTTTTGTACTTTATATAAAATAGAATAACACAATTCCGTCTCCAATAGTAGTCCAATTAACCATATTTGTGTTTGTAAAGCATTATTATTGAAACGTGGATATTAATATATCATAAATATACCACTTTTCGAAAATTTTCTTTGATTTTTTACTTTTACATTGGATCCAGTTGTTTCTGTAACTGTAATTATACTGTTTTTACAAGCAAATGTAATATAATTATGTAATAAATTTATCAGTATGTTAAGCAAATATTTAGTTATGTATTCAGTGCTGCGTAAATTAGTTGGGACAAGCAACCTCTTTTTTTAAGAAATACGTTTTGTATACATTTGTCATGCAACCTTTTGTTTATTTTACGTTATGCATATTTTTTGGTATGTACGTGATATATAGTGAGTTAACCTTGACTGCTGTGAAGCGATTAGAACCGGTTTAGGTTGGTTGTATCACATCTGACTGAGCAGTAACCTAACATACTTTTAGTTGTTTGAGATTACTCTTCGTAGTAAGTTATTCGTTATTAGTTGTTTCGAGATACTTTTAGTATGGATATAACTCCTAGAAAACGTGCTCAAATTGTTGTGCTCTCAAGCAGAATACTGCTAAGAGTATTAGAGAAATTGCTTCAGCAATTAGTGTTAGTAAATCAAGTGTATCAAG
>JAAAKQ030275255.1:0-10543 GCA_010016005.3 Zanna intricata | reverse complement strand
TAGGTTTCGATGAAAATTACATGCTTTCTTAAATGTTCGGTAAATCCCATGTCTTCTTCCTTAATTTCCCTCCTGTGCGTTTCGGCACCTATTTTTCCAGAAAAAAAGCCCTGGATAGAGAGAATTTAAGAGGAATATATACAATTAATGCAATGAATGTAATAAAATTTATATTGACAAAACTAACAGATCCTTTAAAAAAGGATTCATAGATCATTATAATTCTTACAAAAACAGGAAGTATGTCTAATATGACCAATCAATGGCTGTAATGTAAGGATAAATATTATTAATTGTAAAAATAATTTAGACATTTAGGAAATATGTAACAACAATAAACAAATAAATATACTTGAAAAATATTACATTTACAAATTAAAACAAAAAAATGAAATGATTAACTAACAGATCGTTTAACCTCCGGAACCACCGTTAAGGTATATCTTCAGAGGATGAAATGAATGAATTTTAGCGTGTGTGAAAGATGCCATGCCTGACCGGGATTCGAACCCGGGACCTCCGGATGAAAGACTAAGACGCTACCACTCAGCCACGGAGGCCGGCATTTGAATATGATACTTTAATTAAAGATAGAGTGAGCTGTAACAGTTGGCAACATTTACGAACATAGTTGGATGTCATTTAAATTTACATCATTCCTGCTGGCAGTAATATTGTGTTATTTAAGTTTTGCAATTTTTAGGGTTTATTTTTTTTTCATTTTATAAGTTATTTCTTTTTTATTTTTGGTTTTTGATATAATTTAGAATTATGTACTGATTGATGATACGGGATCCCGTGTAAGTCGACTTTTGGTATTAATTAAAGTTTTTCTGTTGTGTTTGATAGCTATTTTACTATTATTATTTGAGATATATTGAGCGTACGACACTCCCGGTAACGTGAGATCATACATCATACAACGGTTCAGCTGTTACAATGGAACAAACCTATACGTGCAATACAAACGTTATTAACAAACAATACATACGTTAATTAATTTAATTTATTTTTATTTTTAATTTATTAATTATTATACATAATAATACGTTATTAACAAACGTAATACAAACAAACATTACATGCATACACACAAATTGTACATACATTACTCTTTTTTTGGGCAGTTATGTAAAGATATATTCATATATTCAACTTTTTTCTTTGAAGTTTCCTTTTTTTTTTTTTTTTT
Source organism: Zanna intricata (assembly GCA_010016005.3). Taxonomy (NCBI): domain Eukaryota; kingdom Metazoa; phylum Arthropoda; class Insecta; order Hemiptera; family Fulgoridae; genus Zanna; species Zanna intricata. Next base: position 9,351 of record JAAAKQ030275255.1, on the reverse strand, counting down.
TTTTTTTTTTTTTTTTTTTAGAAATAATTATATTTTTTCACAAAGTACATACTTTATTTTATTTTCAAACAAATCTTTTATAAGACTTCATCTTTGTCTTTATCTTTATCTAATTAACTAGTTTTGAATACGACAAATTTTGTAATATAAAATTTATTTTTTATATATTTAGATATTTAGTTACTTATATTCATTCACAAATTTTTGTTATCTGTCAATTTTTAATCAATCTGAAAAATAATATTCAAATAAAAATATTTTTATTTGTTTTCTTCAATTTTTTTTTACTGATGATGTTTTTAATATTAATCGTACGAGCAACAACTTTTATTTTGAACGGAGGAATTAATATATAAATTGCACATTCCTTTTTCAATTACGGAGAAGATTATTTTTACTTCCACTAAGTTACTCTATTATCAATAAGTGAAATTTTAGAAAAAAAAGTAATGTTACTGACGAATCTCTTCAGAATTAGTGCACTTATGTGTTAATTATTACAGATAATTCAGTGCAGCTAAATTTCTTTGTAATTAAGATAATGCTTTATGGAGTTAATTTATCTTCATTTAGTTTATAATTTGTCTTTCCACGTTATTTTATTAATAACTGTAAAAGCGTAGTTATTACATTTTAATGATGTTATAGAAGTTTCGTTTTATTATAAACACGAATTGCAGAGACCAGAATTTGTCTACGACACTAAAAATAACTAGTTTTATATACGACCTATAAACAGATATTTTTACTTTTTCAAAAAAATAAAAATTTTTTTCTATGGTCGCATCTTTAAGGAGAATTTTTCTTATTTTTTTATAGAAGTATTTTTCTATTCTTTGGAAATCAAATAGTGCTACATCTCAAGTATTTAGATTACAATCAATGAATCTGGTTTTGAAAACATGTTGAAAATAAATTGTTAAATTTCTTTTATGTATTTTCACAACGAGTAAAAATGTGATAAAAAGAACTTAGATCAAAATAATAAAATACTGATAATCACTACAAACTCTACAACAGCAAATTTTTTTCTCGTTTTTTAAGTACATGAAAATTTGCACATATTTTCACAGTTATTAGAAATAATACGATAATTTTGAAAGTATCTGCTAGGCGCACATTTCCGTACATTCATAAAAATATTTTTTCGTAAGTTTGTAAAAAATAATTTTCTACAAATTCACATACACAACGCGCATATTCACACACACACACACACGCGCGCGCGCGGTGAGTGGGTGAGAGAACGAGCGAGCGAGCGAGAGAGAGAGAGAGAGGGAGAGCGTGTGTGTGTGTGAGAGAGAGAGAGAGAGAGAGTGCGTGTGTGTGTGAGAGAGAGAGAGAGAGAGTTAGGGGAGGGAGGGAGGGGGAGTGTATAGTGGGAGGGACAACACACAACAGAATTGGTTTAAGTTTATAACAATATATAAAAATAATAGATACTAAATTTGAAGTGCAGTGAAAAAACCATGTAGAGATAAAGGGACATTTTTTGAGCAACTACATTTACGCATTTTTGCGCAAGAAGAACTCTTCATTATTTTATTTTGTGTAATTATTTTGTGTAATGTTTTGCGCAAGAAATTTATAAAACATAAATTAAATGAAAAAAATAAATGAGGTATTTTAAGTTTATTTAATGTTAAAATATATTTTCTGAATATAAAAAAAAATTAAATTAATATAACCGTAATTTGATGAAATAATTAAAAATAATGAGTAAACCTTACACACAAGCATCAAGTTTAAACTCGTTCAACATTGTGACTGAATTTTTCTATTATAAAAAATACACCAGCACAAATTCAAGATAACTTTAAATTGAGATTACATTGATGCATAACTGATCAAGCTTCATCAAACAGTCAGATTCACAAAATCAGATGCACTATTACAGCATATCAAAATTTCAATGCGATTGATCGAGTAGCTTTGGAAATTTTAGGGCCACAAATTTTCAAATTTTTTGGAACAATCAATATAAGTCAAGAACGCTTGTACCTCAAAAATCCAATTTCATACTCCAATCTCACCTTGCGACCGAAGTACCATATTTTTTGAAAAGTTGGTAAAAAAAAACATGATTTATCTGCATTCCGTTCAACGCACAGATAAATATGTGCTTGAAATAATTTTCAAAAGTAGTTTCTAAATTATGAATTATTTTATATATTTAAAAATTTTTTTATAATTAAAATTTGTTTTAATATATTTAAATTTATGCATTTATATACGCATTATATTTAAATTAGCGTAATGTATTAACATTACTTAATGTAGTCTTATTCAAATAATTAACATGAGCATCACATCTATTTTTTATGTTGTGATTAGTTTTTGTATTTATAACTTATCTTATACTGACAGGATTTATATAATGTACTTTTATGTACCGATCAGAATAAAAATTTACTTATTTAATAAACCCCTTTTGTTTAATACTGAAATATTGTGCTATGTTATACGAAAACAGCTCTTATATCTGGTTTGGTAGAGATGTGTGTAATTTATTTTTTAAAAATAAGTGATTTTTTTTTTTCATATTTGGCAAATATAGGTCATTCGTAAATATAAATGTATAGAAAATCGGAATTTACTAAATATCTGTCTTCAAGGACCATGATTATGAGCACAAACAATGATCTGATATTATTATGTCACACACTGATAGGACCCCCCTGTCTTGAAGGATCCCCTATTTAAAAATAATAGACTTATTTTTTTTTTCCGGAATAGACTGAGGAATAGTAAATATTTGATAATGATGAAAAGTTTAGGATTTTGTTAAAACACTTTAAAGGTAATACGGTATGGTTTATCAAATAAATCTGACCATCCCAAGGGAATTTATCATCTATTAAAGGGATTAGGAAATTTCCACGTTAACCATTAGAAAGACTATAGTTATATCATTAGGTTCTAATCATGATTAATCGCTAAACATGTGGAATGCTACCGCCATGATTAGGAATATTATATCTAACTCAGAAAACACGAAGTAATTCTTTTACTGCACTTAACATTAGATAATTATAATTAAGTATTTTTGAATTGAATATTAAAATGTGTGGAATATGAATCTAGAATTTTCTAAATAATTAATTAATTATTAATTACAGTCTAATAATTATCATTAATAAAAAATCACTAAAAAATTTCCTTACAACATTTCAATTAAAAGAAGTGATGAGAGAAATGCAAGTTGACCTATTTTCACAGAATAAAAAGGCAACTTAAGGTATGTTTGGATACCAAAGAAAATATTTTATTAATGTAGTTTAAGGTAAAGTTAGTGTTGAAATTATCTTAGTATAAGCTCAGAGACTGAATAAAGGTCGGTTAAATTATCATTTCCTTGATGAAAATGTATGAAGCTTCATTCAGTATTAGATTATGGAAAGTATGAAAAGTTTTAAGATTAAAGTACTACACTTAAAAAGTTAACATACACGCACTTAATGTGAAAGCGTGAAGCTACGTTTTGAACTACTGTCTGCGTCCACTGATATGGTACAGGAGTAATAACTTGCTATTTTTCTTATTCTAAAAAAATACTCTATAAAAATAACTGTAACCTAATTATTTTTAAACTACAGGAACAAAAAAAAATTATTATTTACATTTTCTCTTACATTTTCTTTTACCCCTATCATATGGTCAATCATATGGAACTTAGTAACAAAAATCATTTCCAGATTAAAAGAAAATTGATTTTTTTTTTTTAATACAGTAGCAATTATTTACTATTATTTTTATGCAGAATATGTCATCAGAATTAATGAAAAAGTTAAGTAATAAAATAACGAAAATCAAGAAAAATCAACCAAGTTGCAGAAGAACCCAACAGTTCTTAATTCTCTAAAAACTAAGCACTGATTTTCAGAGTTCAATGCGCTACATACGTTAGATAAATGAGTTGACCCTATGATCAAGTTTAAACTTACTTATAAATGTCTCTCATTGCATAAGTGCGTATGAAAAAACAGTCAACAACAAATTATGGTTATGTTGTCTGTTGTCGACCTTAATTTAAGCATAACTGAAGAACAACTCAACCAATATTCCTCAAATTTTCACATTTGCAACCTCAGATAAACTACTACAGAATATCTAAATTTCAATGAAATTTATCTCATAATTTTAGAAAATTTTCGAGCCAAAAATTGTGTACATGAGTGATATTTTCATAGTCCTCATACCTCAAAATGTAATGAAAATTCATTTTCATCCCTCTCCAATCACACCATTTGACCGAAAATAATAAAATACTTTTCTTCAGAAAAAGGTAAAAAGGCTGAACATACATGAGCCTAAAATACACATTAAATGGTACTCATCGGTTTATATAACAATTTGAACAAAATTTATTTTAACAATGGACCCACATTAATAATTGCAATAATGAGATAAAGTTAGTATTTATATTTAGTTTTATAATTTTATATCATGACCACCTCACATGAATTAATTACTCGTAATTTACAAATCTTTGAAGTAATTAATTTATAGTTAGTTATACATAGCTTTGCACAATAAAATCGAATTAGCTCAAGTTGGATTCAAAACACACAATTAAATTATTGTAAGTTTGTGAACAGATCGAAACAACTTCGACTGAATCTAAACTACTGTTACAAGTTCCAGTCACTATTATAACCTGCCGTAATAACGGAGAGTGTTAGCTACAATAAAGAGAACAACGATGTCTACGTCAGATCTAACAGAACTATGCAGGAACAGACACCCAGTTGAATGAGTGAAACAGAAGATTATGAGAGGATAGAAAGTGCTAACTACAGTGACAAGGAACATAATCCAATTTGTCCATACCTATTTGTAATTATTTCTAAACTTAATTTAAACTTTCTTTTCTCACTTGTATTTCTTAATAAATTTTCTCCTTCACAAATTTCACACAGTTTTACACTACATCTTATAAATTACATTTTTATTTTCAAATCTCTTTCTTTTTTATTTATAAATGAACCTTAAAAAAGATTCCTTTACTTAATTTTACAATAATATTATTATAACAAAAAAATGTAAAATAACAAGGGTGTTCAGGAGGAAAGGGAACTAATTTGGAAACTGATTCTAGAGCTTAAAATTAAGGAAAAGTTTATACAAATATATATCCAAAAATGCTTTGTTATTGAAATATGGCTAGCGGGAGAAATTAAAAAAAAATCACCCGGATTTTAGGTCCCCGGCAAAAGAAGGTCAAAATGAAATTTTAAAGGTGGTAATAGGGGATAAACTTTGTTGTTTTTAATGGTTTTTTAGCCGAAAATCGAATAAAACAAGTCTCAGAAATATATCTCCCGCATTTTTCATGATATCCAACGTAAAACAGAAAAATTCAGTGACGAAGAACATGTTTCTTTCTTGTTTGAAGAACAATAAATTTACAAATACGTAAATTTTATTATCAAAACTTGCAGAAAAATTTAATTCTAAGAAAATTGATGTAATAAAGTGTATGAAAAAAATAATCGATGTTTATTATTAATGACTATACTATACTACATTTTCAATAAGTTTTCATAAATTTAAAAAAAATATTTTTGCAGTTTTATGCTACTGCTGGTGAATCAATTTTAATGAGATTTGGTAACATTGTAATGGTGATTTATGTTTATAATTGAGAATTATGTATTTCCCAAGTGAGAAATCTAAACACCAATTAATGGGTCCTACACTGACCAAACTGTTGCTCTGAAAAAATTACAATAAACTGATAATTTTTATAAATTGAACAGGCATTAATTTTTATTTATTATTATAATTCTAACAAGCATGAGTTTAATGAACGCAGGGAGTCCAGGGGCGGAGCTCCCTAGCTAGATGGGAAAGGTGAGAAAGGTGAGGCTGAACTGGCTAATATATATATATATGAAAATAGTGGGCTAATTACAAAAGAAAGATCCAGTAATATGAAACTTGAACTACTTTTTTTTTCACTTGTTCACCAGTAAAATCAAATACGAATCCTTGTCTCCTCTACAGAAAAGAAATGTAAAAAAAACATTGTAAAAAAAAAAATAATAAAAATGATAAATTACTCTCATTTCAGAAAGAATTCATGTTTTTGGTAAACGATTGAACGCTAAAAAAACAAGTTTTCTAATTTGACTATAATTTTTTTAGAACTACTTTTATTTTTAAATTAAATATACATTTTTTTTTTAAAGAAAAATATGTTTTTACAAACTTTAGAAAAAAATAGCTAAAATATATTTCAAATGAAGATAAAAATATTTTACATTTAAGATAAATATATTAGGATAAAAAATATTACTTACTATAAATTAGGTATTTTATGTTTAATTTAATATATAAAACAGTAATTTACAACACAAATATATAAATAAACTAAAACTGGATTATTTAAGAGATACTTCTATCTTGTTCTGTTTCACCAATAAAAAAAAAATCCTAAAAAAACAGTGCAGACTAGTCACCCATTGTAAAATGTAAGAGAGGAAGAGTGGACTGAGTATAAAAAGAGAAAAAGAAATGAAATGGAATGGAACAGGGTTAATCTTTATAAATCCCCCAGTGAAAAATAGTGCAACCCTAGTTGTGTGGCAGAGTCAGGGGAACAAACCTCTAACTGTAGTTTATTAGAAATCCATTAGTTACAATGATCTAACTCATTACATACAACACGAAGAAAAAAGGTCAAAATACTAAATAAAAAGTAAAATACAAAATACAGTTTACATCACTTGAATCAACAATTATTTAACGGTATTTATTTTCTAATTATTATCAAAAACTCCTAGTTTACTGAAAATGATGTAACTGATAAAAAATTATCAGTGATTGATAAAAACTTCTGATGTAAGTAGTTTAAAAAACTGAAATCTACAACAAAAAATCTAATTAAAACTGATAATTTCATGAAAATCTGATAAAATAATTGAATAATAGTAGTAGTCAATTAAAAAGAAAAACCTTTATAAAGATGTACTGTCTTGTACACATTCTTCATCTTTCAGTTATCTTTCTGGATGGTTAAATTTCTTCTTTATGTTTCCCTAATACAGAGAAAATTTTACATACAAGTGCCTTATTAGTAATCAGGTACCAGAAAAAACTGAGACAATGAAGTTATTTTCATTTTTTTGAAAAGAAATAATATTACAGTACTACATAAAATATTGAGAACACAACTTCTCTTTAAATGGGGTGTTCGGAAGACTAGCTATAGAGAGAAACTAAACTATATTAAAAAAAATATATGTAGATATTTAAATGCCAAGGCAGCCAGACCTCATTAATACCTCATTTTAAACAGTTTTGAACACATCTCTGCAATGAAATGACAGTGCTTAGGTTCTATTTAGAATAGTGCTGAACCCTAGTTGTGCAGAATGCCTAATAATAGTCACAATGTGTTTCGAATTTAATAATTGGTTCAAATCCCTGCAAGAGTCTTGACATTTTTTTACCTATTATTTCATTCGTCTCATCTTCCCTGTTGAAATTTGTAACTCAGCATCTCTGAGGTAGTAATAATGATATATTATTTTAATAAATGGTTATTTAGTTAAATAATAGTTAATAATTAGTTATTTTTAATAGTTTTACAATAATTAAATTAAAAAAAAAAAAATTTTTCTGGATATCACCAGATAAGTCTGAAAATTGTGCATGGGATATGGTAATGGAATTTTGTAGTACATGAAAAATTCTATGTCAATCAGAATGAACTCGGGACTTTCAGATGAAAGGCCAAGACATTATGACTCCATCAAGGAGATTGGCGTTTTGAATGATTATAAACTAACTGAAAATAAAACAAAGATGTCATATATATTACTTAATAATATATTACTCTATAATTAATTATAGAAATTATGAGAGTAATGAAACTTTACGAATATTCAATATATTATTAAAACCAGGAGCATCTTTAGTAATTGCTATCTTTAATATCTGATTTATTTTTATACAAACAGAGAAATATGTTGCTTGTAGAAATAAATTGTACAAAAAGGCATCAAATTATTTTTGTTTTTTAGAAAGTTCTTTATAGTAACTTGAAAAAATCCAAGAAGTTATGAATTATAAAAAATATTTTTTAAGAACTAACATATGAAAAATGATCCTCACCAAGTACTCAACATTTCTAGTAAACAAGGTTTTCTATGAAACAGATAATTCTTAAGTTAAGTGTTGCATAGATTCTTTTCCTTCTTATAAAAGGTACAAAATGTAGTATGAGCAAGAGCAAAAAATTGTAAAGTTACATTTTAAAAATGTTTGTGATATCTAGAAGAACTTTGCACTCCCTGAAAAGAACTCACAGGCTCTTAGAAATCTGTATATGTCACTTTGAGAATCACCAACCTAAACATGTGACTACCTCAATGGTTTAATTAGTAACATTACATACTGTTAAACTTAAAGTCCAAGGATTATTTTCAGGGAAGGATCTGATTTTCATGGCAAGATAAAATAATCTTTCAAGATTTTACTGTTATTATGCGTTACGCATAATGTATGTCACATTTTACTGTCAATAAAAGTGACATGCTAAAAAAGATTTGAGGATTTCCTGGGTTTAAATGTCAGACATGTTTGGAGTTTTTCTTAATAATATCTGTATCATATTGTAACGCAAAAGAATTGATCTCATTTGGTAAATTAATCAGCTAAAAACACAAAAAAAATCTTACTATAAAATTAATACATTTCTTTAAATGAAAAACTTATTTAACTTAAAAAAAAAGTATAGTGCATAAAAGTACTGAATAATAAAACACACCAAGAAAAAACACAATCAACTTATTCAAGTTTTTTACACAGTAGAAAAAAAAATAACAAGAAATTTTGTAGACTTTTACACTTTATATACTTAAATTCTTTTAATCAAGGATTCTGCAATCAAACTGAAATGTTTTAAAAAAAAAGATTCAAGTATAATGTATATGAGAGGTAATTGCGGGTAGAACTTTGATGAAAAAAGTTTAGAATTCATTAAAATCTCATAGTGTTCACAGATAAAAGTTACGTTGAGTAAATATTTCAACAACAGAAAAAAATAGTTTGTCCTTCATATTAAGCTATGTGTACTGTGTGTTAATGATACTACTTTAAAAAAAAAACTTTATTTTTACTCTTTAATAATTAAAAAATAAATAAAAAAATTAATAATGTTTTTAAAACATTTTAAATTTAAGCACTGCTTGTTTTACTCTTTTATTAAACAAGAAATTAAAATTAATAATTAAAAATTACTAACTTCATGCATGTGACTGCACAAAGTTAACACATACACACACACACACACACACACACACACACACACACACACACACACACACACACACACACACACACACA
>JAAAKQ030275244.1:0-10543 GCA_010016005.3 Zanna intricata | reverse complement strand
TGACCGGGATTCGAACCCGGGACCTTCCGGATGAAAAGCCGAGACGCTACCACTCGGCTACGGAGGCCGGCAAAAGTAATACCTTATGGTGGTTTCGGAGACTAAACAGAAAAAGAGGGAGAGAGAGCTGGGTAGGGGCTAAGACCAGATCCCTGCATCAAATATCTACGTTTGGATAAGGATTAACCTCGCCGAGTGAATCGGGTGAAGAAAGATGTCTACACAATAAAGGATTAACCATATACCTACAATACCAAAACCTACAATGATACCAACGTAAGATCTGACCTTTAAAAAATCTCATGTACTCATCAAAATTACATTCTATGTGAGAAAGATGATTCTTTGGAAGTGTAAGCAGACATTGCTGGACATTGGTTTTAAGCTGAAAATCCGGTATATGCAGAGCTTCTTCTTTAGCAATTTACTGAGATGTAGGAGTGGAGAAGGATGGTTTATGGGCTCTTAAGAGATCGGTGATGCTAAATACCTCACGTCTAGTAACTTGGAATACGAATGGTCGAACCGATGATACTATGATGATTATGTGTTTCAATTAGGTTTAATGGACGTATAAAAAATAATATATCCTCCAATTAAGTAGAATTGTCGTCATAAATTTTATAATAATACTGCGTCAGGGACTCTCGAAGGATGAACTCAATCTATAAGTCCGCGAATGCCTGATAAGTCCACAAGGTTATAAGACCCACAAGATCTAAAAGAAATCTGACTGATTGTAACTGTAAATAATTATTATTTTTATATAAATCGTGTATTAAGTAAGCAAATCTTATAACTGCTTGCCCAAGGACAATCATAAATTATAATATATATAGACATTAGTTCTTACAAAGAATGTAAGCTATGAATATAATAGATTTTTTTCAAAAAGGAAAGGTGTTATATATTACATTATCATTCATACATCATCACCTTTCATATTCTTACCCTCTTTTTCTGACATCGTCATTCATTTACAGCTTATATTACATTAGTTACATTACATTTTTAAACAAAATAGAAAGAACATAAGTGCCTGTCGATATTTGTTTTTTTTTTGTAATATTTTTTTAATTACGCTTCTTACAGTTAAAATTATTTAAAATAAAAATACTAAATTCTACATTACAACTGAGACGTCAAGCGGGCACTTCTGACAGACAATTCTAATCTACTTACAGCGTGTATTTTTGGAATCTTATGAATTTTTATTTTACCTTCCTACACATAATTACAATTCTATTTTAGGGATTAGTAAATAAGGTGACCGGATTTATTTTACTTCTATTCGACAATCTTTGTTATCAGCTGGGATGCTACTAAACTGTTTAAATAATTCTAAGTAAAAAAATTCTAAGTTAAATTATTTGTTTATTAAAAATTTCTTTGAGTACTAATTTGAAAAGAAACAATTTAAATCATTAGAGAGAACTAGCCGATTACAATTATGTAAACCTGGCTTTTAATTTAATGTAAATAAAATAGAATTTTATTGTTGCCGGATCGTAATAAATAAAACTTGAAGGATAAAAATAACAGTGACGCATAAACGTAGCAAAATCTTATCATTTTCCTTTATTGGTGGTAATTTATTAATACGCATAATCTAAAAGGCTGGATTATTGGTCCCTCGTTTATACAATAAATTGCTTAAGGGTTTTGCGTTAACTCGATGAATTTCTATGCGGGCAAGTTTGGTAGTAGTTGTGTTAGGTTAGTGAGATACCACTTGTTGAACGAAACTCATCTAGGTGGTTTAGATGGAGTATTAATATCTCGTACACGTTATATACAGATATCCTTCTACAGTTAACCACGAGAGCAATCATAATAAAATTATTTTTCCTGATTTAACAGGATATTATTTAGGATTTTAGTTGTATATCTCACAGAATAGAGAGCTACAATTAAGATTTAACTGTCAAAGAAAAATCTTGTCAGTGATTCTGCTTTCTCGAAATTTAATTTCAACAAAAAATTTAATCCTTATATTCATTTAAAGAATCATTTTTAAGATTGCAATGTTATTTTCCTACTTAATAAAAAATATATTGATAAAATGTTTTGTTAATGAAATAAAATGAATAATACTTTTTCCGTTAAGGTATTCTGTTCTGATGTATAGTGAAATGTAGTGAAGAAAATCGAAAACTAAATTATTTTGTGCGATAAAAAATAAAAATTATTATTAAAAAAAAAAACAACTACAAAAATTCTCTAATACTCGTAATTTGGTGCAGCACCAAAATTCATTTTTAAAACAGAAAATGTTTCTTAAATATACTAAATCAAATTCCAAAATGTGCACATGCATAATTTGATAATAAATATTCTTGGGCTTCGAGAAATCAAAGAAAAATCAAAACAAAGAAACTGTGTGTAGTTCTGTGCAAGAAGATGGACTTTTAGTTTCCGATACCCTCATCATTTTGCAATTAGAAACACTGATTTTCAGAGTATGACGCACTACACACATTCAATTTACGAGTAGAGGTTACAGACAAGCTCCAAATTTCACCTGTCACCATTGTGACTCTCTGCATAAGCGCATATGAAAAATATACAAATATAAAATCTGTTGTCCACCTTAAATTGAGCTTAGTTGAAGAACGACTCAACCAATCTTCATCAAATTTTCAAACGCCTAACTTCAAATAAACTGCTACAGTATAACTAAATTTCAATGAAACTGATCCGATACTGTTTGAGATTTTCGAGCCACAAAACTTTATATACGAATAGTATTTTTGTAATCCTCATACTCGTACCTAAAAGATAAAGACAATTTAATTTCATCCTTCAATCCTACCGCGTGCGACCAAAAATAATATAGTACCTTTCTACGAAAATTCGGTAGAAACAACGACGTAATTTTTTTTAATGCATCATTATTTTACTTTTGTTATGTATTTTAACAACGTGTAAAATTGAAAGGTATTCTTTATTTGATTGAAGTGGTTAAATCCAATTATATTAAGATGAATGGAATAAAGACATACTAGTTAAAGACTAAAGAATATTCTGTATTTAAAAGATTCTCTTTAATGATATACGTGTAAATATAAAAAAGATTTATATGAAATTAACTAATATAACACGCCTCATTCCACACAAACACACATAAATAAAACAAACATTATTTTCCTTTGTCCTTATCTAAATCTAAATATTACTTTTAATATTAAAAAATGTAAGCTTTAGCTATTTTCTTTTTAAATATATTTAAATATTAAATGACTTAAAACACACACAAAAATTTTATTTAAGTTTTAGAAAATATTATTAGAGAAATTTCAAGCGCATAAAAATGAATCAGACTTCATTCGACGAAAACACAGAGTTTTTTGAAAGTTGATGTGAAGGCCTTCTTCACACGCTAAAAAATTCATTACCGTCTGTCAACTGATATTGGTTGTTAGCCAGTAGTAAAAATAAGTAAATAACATTGTTGTTTGAAAAAAAGAATAAAAAATTAACAACGTATCATTTAAGGGAAAGGATTCAAAGATAAAATATACAGGTAAATCATAAAAAACGGAAATTTTATCAAATTCTAATTCACTATTTTCCTTACTATAAAGGAGCTTTTTTAAAAGTAAATCAAAGAAGCCAATATTGACAAAACCTTTGGTTTTATAAATCAATATTATTAAAAATAAACAAATACCAGAAATATAGCTAAAATCAAACCGTTTACTAGTCCAGCTAAGTTTGTAACGAATCAATTATTTTATGACCACTTTAGCGCTCTTTGAAAATAAAATTAGTTAAAACCAAGTCCAGAAAAACAATATATTTTATAGGTCGTAAAAATGGAAATAGTAAAACAAATTTGCAATATATTTTTATGATGGAATCAATAAAAAAAATAAAACTGAAGTAAATTAATAATACTGTTTGTTTTAACTTATATGGAAAAAATAACGTGCTATACAACATACTATTACGAAGAGGAAGTTAAAAATCTTAATGCACGCTTTATGTAATTTATGTACTTCAGAACTTCCTAGTTCGAAAATTAGCTATTTAACAACTGATTTGCGTCGACTAGACCAGCCCGATGGGGTGTATTTAAAAACTTCTTCATAAAAATTTTTATAAGAATATAAAATTTTGAGAAAAAATTCACAGTTTACATTTTTAAAATTACATATTGCATAAATATTTAAAACTCTGTAATTACCTATCGAAAATCGGAACACGGTAACTCTGTTTATTGATAAAATCTGTGGAGATATTGATTCAATATTAGACAGTGGATACAAGTGTACTTTGGTGGTTGGAGTTTAATTATCCACTCGTCTTAGGAATGGTCAGCGTGAGTTTGTACAAGATTACACCTCATTCATGTGTCAAACATACCTTCATGTTATTGGGCCGTGGGGCCCGATAATATGGTCCCCGATAATTGGTCCGTGGAGAGTTGCTTACTGTTCACTAGTTGAACTGATTGCATGGTACACATTAGAAATATAAAATAAATAAATACTGAATCACATTAGATTGACAGCAGTCATTCATAAGATAATGATTAAAAAAAAAATGATGTGATTACCACATGACTTCCTTGTACCTATTAAATTACATATACCATTTTTTGTTAATGAGAATTACATAAAATTTTATTTCATTAATAACTTCTGATATTTTTTCATATATTATTTTAATTTTTATTGTTATTATTTATTGTAAATTTTTTAAAAAATAAATGTAATTAATAAATCAATAATTTGAAATTTAAAAAAATGTTAAAATACAGAAAGGAGATGAAGTCTGATTCGAACCGAAGTGCCTTCTCCTTTTAAGATTCAAATATTTCATTAATTAAACTTTTATTTGGCTATAAAACTGGAACCAATGAAATAACTACCACTTAGGTTATATGTTGAAAAGCTCTCAATGAGGACTCATTAATGCAGTTAAGAAAAAGTTCAAAATCCAAATTTATTTTAATTTGGTCTGTTTGGACACTTTTGATTCAGTCGATTGCTATCAAAAGTGGAGGTGCACAACCAGATGTTTCAACATTCCTAAATACAAAATTTCATAACGTACGGCTGATCATCTTTGAGTTTTGCGAGGATATATATGTACGTACAGACGTCAAAATGACGCCGAAATTAGTCAAAATGGATTCAGGGATGGTGAAAATGGATATTGAAATAATTGAAATAAGAAAACCGAAATTTTCGCAATCACAATATTTCCTTTACTTTGTACAAGAAAGTAAAGATTACCATTTCCTCTAAGAAAATTTAAACTACTTTACAAAACATGTGATGAACCGATAAAAACTAAACGGTAAGTTGTAGAATTTTTAAGAACAATTTTAAAAAAATATATAATTCCTCCTCATCCAGTAACAAAAAGAAAATTTCTTAATTTACAATTTAAAACAAAATTATGATTTATAAATCATATTATCTGGCACTTAAAAAAAATGTTTGATTTCCTAAAATAAAAAGTTTAATGAAAAATAAAAAGTAACTCGTAAATGAGCTTCACGGCAAATATTCTACGCTTCAAAAAACGAAGCAGACTGCATACATAAATGTTCTATAATTAGTGAAGTGAGAGAACGAACAAACAATATATAATTTTTTATCCCTAGACAGACCAGTAATTGTGTCAGACATCACCAAACGATATCATTAAATTATATTTTACTGCTACAGACCAAAAATAACGTTAGATTATAAAGAATATTAAGAACAAGTCATCTAGAATTTTACGGTATTTAATATTATTTTATATTTCGAAAAGAAACTTACATCGAAATAAAAATGTGCTATGTTAAAAAAAAATAAATATTTTTACTCATACAGTTTTGCTTTCTTTTCTATTTTTAAAAGTACTGTAAAAATGCATGAATTTAAAACAAAATCATTCGGTGCAACTATCGATTAAAAGCACTTTAAGTCTCTAAACATTACCTCATTCTCTCTCTTTAAGATATTTCGATTTAGTCTGTTTAAGACACCATGTCTTCCCTGCGGAGGTGACTTAACAATCTTCTTGGCCGATTTACTCTAATGTAAAATTCATTTGGCCTGTAGGAAATACGATGCTTGTAAGAAGAAAAATAAATGTGGTCTTTAAATTACTTCATTATTAATTATACATTTATTTATAATTAGAACCTATTTTACACTCTTCCATATTAAATTAATCGTATTATTTTCTAACAGTTAAATAAAAAATAAATTTTATTTCAAATGAATAGATAAATATATTTCTGTAAAAAATATATTTTTATTTTGATAACTTATTTATTTATATAGCAACAAAGGTCAGGTAATAGCTGACGCTCAATAATAGTTACTGAAGGATGATAATGAATTATTTGTAGCGCTAGAAAAATGACACGTTTGACGAGGACTTGAAACTAATATCTTCGGATTAAACGTAAAAATCTACCACTTCCTCGCGGAAGTCTACATTTATTATAAATGTCTCCGAAACTTAAATATAATTCTATAAAAGTGCCTTCAGACTTCTAGTATTTCATACAATCATTTATTTATTTTTTTTAACATTAATAAATACAAAATGAGATACAGAAAATTGTTCTTTATGGTAATGCAAAACTGTTAAACTAGAAACTTATCGACAATAAAAGGCAGAGCTAATTCAGTGCAAAACCATTACAATAAACTTTATTTATATATTCCACTTTCAATCTATTGAATTCTTTTTCCATTACGAAAATAATTGTTAAGGCGAAGATCTTAATTCTTATCCCATTGAAAGTTTTTCCATAGTTTTATAATTTCGATTAAAAAAAATTAATTTTTTTTTATAAACTTCTTTTTAGGAAATTAAGATTTTTGTCCTGAAATTATCATTTTGAATAAAAATACCATCAAGCGAAGTCTCTATAATAGCCGAGTTTATTTTCTTAAAGCTGTACAGGATTATTTTTTGACGATGGAAAAAAAGGAAACCCATAAGGGATATATACGAGTAAAACTAAAAAAATAGGTCTAACAAAGACATAAACAAATAATAAATGTAAATAATTCATAAAACGTAAATTAATGTAATGAATAAATTTTCTAATTTAATAAGAATGTTTCTAATTTAATAAATAATGAAATTTATTCTAAATTTTCTAACACTGACGTTCTAAATCTGCAAAAAATTAACTTTTTTAGTTATTTATACAAACCACTATGATTTACATTAAGTAAAATAAAGAGAAAAGAGTTACATTATGGAGAAAGAAGACAGAAAAATTCATGAGTAATAACTGCATAAAAAATGATTTCTGAGGTAAACCTAAAATTATGTATAATAAAAATTATAATGTAATATAAAATCGATATTTATTTATATTTTACGATTTTTTTTATTATTAAATTGTGTTTTGGAACAAATATTTACGTTTCTAGCGTATTATTTGAAATATCATAAAATATACCTAAATATTATCACCATTCCTATTTTAGTGACTGCTTCTATTTGTTAGTATATATTGATTTTTAAAATAAATTATTTAGAAACAGTCTTAGTACAGTATTTTTAGGAATAGTATGATATGGATTCCTCACAATACACACGCACAGCTAGACAAACAAATCTGATGTGGACACTACATGACATCCTTGTACGCCTATTAAATTATATATCCACATTTTTTTCTGCATTTGAAAGTGAGAAGATAATAAATATAAAGAGGAAGAAAACGTTAAGACCAAGAAAAGAAGAAAAAGATTAAGAGAGCATGATGAATTGAGAGAGAAAATTTGAAAACTAGAAAACGCATACAGAAATTAAGATCAGAAGAATTATATCAAACCAAAGAACGATTAAATGATTTGCAACAAAAACAAATAAACGAAATGATGATCAGCTCCGACTAAAGGAGAATATTGTACGACAATATCAGAAAAGTAATGAACAAAAAGTTGAGAATTATTTAAATTTATTAAAGATCGGGCATGTATGCCTCAGTTTATATGTAGTTCTTGTTTCGGTCGATTTTTCAATCACTCTGTAGTTAACTTTAAAGTATATAAAATCAAACAGAAATTAAACCAGAAAATCCAAAAATAATACGATTATAATTATAATTTTCAATTAATATTAAATAATAGATGTTTCATATTTATTACGTATACAAATATGTAATAATGCCTACAAATTACATATACATAGTTTTAAGAGTATATAAAACTTCACTAAAACATTAATAACTTCTGATTTTTTTTTTAATTGTTATTACTGAATTATTATTATTATCTGCAAAAGTGTTTTACAATCACGAGTTAATAATAAATTATAAATCAATATATTTAAATTAAAAAAAAAAAAGTTAAAAAAATTAAATTAAATAAAGTTAAAAACAGAAAAAAGGAGATAAAGTCTGATTCGAACCCATACGCCTTCCCCTTGTAAGAACCAAACATTTCATTAATTACAATTTTATTTGACAATAATTCTGGAATCAATGAAAATAAATACCACTTATGATACATCGTTGAAAAGTTCTGAAGGAGGGCTTATTAATGCAGTTAAGAAAAAGTAAAAAATCCAGATTATTTTTGGAATTTGGCTTATTTTAAATACTTTTGGTTCAATCGATTGAAATCAAAAGGGAAGGTGCATAACTAGATGTTACAATAGTTCTAGATCCAAAATTTCAACATCCTACTGCTAATCGTTTTTCAGTTATACCAACAACATACGTTTGTATAGGCGTCCGGCCGAAACTAGTCAAAATTTATTCAGGGTTGGTCGAAATGGATATTTCCTTGAAATCTGAAAACTGAAATTTTTCGTGATTATAGTAATCCGAATAATAATAATAAAAAAAAAGAATCAGCTGTTGTTTTGTATTGTGTTGTATAAGTGTTGTTATATTTGATAATTTGTGAAACAGATATTTGTACGAGAGTACTGCGGACCTCATTGCATATTTGGGAGAGAAAACAAAAACTTATTTTTGTAAGGTATACTTGTTTATTGGTAATTTTAATAATTTTTTTAAATTTTGGATGGGCTAACCTAGGCCATAGGGAAATGTAACATACATCAGTTGCTACCAGTTGGTATCATCGATAAAGGGGCATCTGATTGCGGAGGTTATCAAATAATATCAAGAAAACGTCGTCCATTAACATCGCCGATCAGAGATCCGAGAAGGATAGCTTATAGAAAACTAGTTACAAGATAACATAGCATATAACTTATCCGGAAATTCAAGCGATAACGTCAGTTAAATTATGTAATCCCAACCTACTTCTACTCAGTAAAGGCCCATACCTATGTCGAGAAAACATTGTGAAATCCATAATCCTAGCAATGGTGGATTACCCATATCAAGTAGATTTAGTGGCCTTCTATTATAGGTTACGAAAGAATACGAACTAACCGGAACCCGTCAAGCCCTCACCTGTTGCACTTCACGGAATAAAAGATGGTTTAAGATTATACTAACTGTTAGAAATAGTAGTGTGTAAGGGGGATTACAACATTAGGTCTGATAGGAGATAAGAACTTAGAGTAATTTCTAAAGATACTGAAGCGTACAAGAAAATCATAAATATAATTCGAGACAATAGGTCATACCTTCATTAAAAAGGATCACCGAGACTTTCGTGTCATGATTAGGAAACTGCACCACTCGATTGGGCTGGAAGAAATCGAAGGCCACGGGAATAGCGTGAAGAACTTAATAAACACACGCCATAGAGTAACTAAATCCACATGCAAACTGCAGCGTGACGCTCGAAACACCACGGAAACCAACGAGCCACGTGCAGTGCATGAGGTGGCAACAGTACGGGCACACCAAAACCAATTGTATGAGGTCCTTCCGCGTGTAAAGTGTGGGGAAGGCTACCGGATAGGTGATTGTTCCGGGAAGAACAGCAGCACTCCTGCAACCTGTGCTTTCACTGCGACATCTGGTAAACTATCGGGATGCAGAGTGTACAAAGAAATATTAGAGAGGAAACTAAGGAATCAGAACTCACAACTTGCTCCGGGAGTCGAATCCACTAGCCGTAGAGAGACCAACCTCGCACTTCATGATAAAAATTTCCCCATGTTGGAAACAACGTAAAACGGACCTAGAGAACCTGGGATCATCGGCGCACAGCCTGCGTCTCTCCACCGAACGTATGCTGCGGCAGCTGGCCGTATTGGTGAGAATAATGTAGACTTTAGGGGTTTAGACAAGCTTTCTTCTTGATTGGAAGTCTAATAACCTTCCTTACTCAGGTACTCTCAAAAATCTTTTAATGATAAAATATTTCCGTATTGTTACATAGAACACTAACGATCTTTATTCTAGGAGGGAAGAACTAGAAATTATGGCAATTACCAATTCTTTAAACGTAATACCATACTATAAGTATAATAGTATAGTACTTTTTTTTCTTTTTTTTTCCTCTCCTGGGTCGCGGACCTCCAATGAAGTATGGCACAACTCAGGAGAGGAGAAAACTCGCACTAGTGGAATTCTAGAGCGTGGAAAACCAGGAAAGAGAAAGGTTCTACTTTATTTAATTAAATTATTTAACTATGTAGGGGTGGC
>JAAAKQ030275233.1:0-10544 GCA_010016005.3 Zanna intricata | reverse complement strand
GCCTGACCGGGATTCGAACCCGGGACCTCCGGATGAAAGGCCGAGACGCTACCACTCGGCCACGGAGGCCGGCCAATATATAATAATACGTGAATGGATATGAACGTATATATATATATATATATATTTTTTTTTTTATAATTTCCCGGAAACTTTATAATTGTCATTGGTTTTTTGTTCTGTGCGTATTGCGATAGGTTTTTCCGTAGACGAATTACTTAATGTTAAACGTTTCTAAGATGCGTTCTTACGTACAGTATGTCTTATTTATAATTGTTACAAAATAAGCGATTATTTTGGCCGGGACCTGTAAGTTTTATTATGTTGTCACAAAGCAAGCTATTGTCAGGAGCAACAGATCGTCCTGTCTACGTTTAAATTTTTATTTACTACTCTGAAAATAGGTTATTGTTTTCATTAATGTATTTTTTTGTGATCAAGGTTTATTATAATAAATGTGGTACCAATTTACTTAATTACTGATAAAAAGGAGAGCATTGTTGGTTAGTCTTATACTTGTCAAATTAATTGCCAAAAATTACCGTCGGTTACTAACCTCTTGGCGCCTTTACTTTAAAAAGATATGACATTAAGGAAAAATTTATAAAATTTGTTTTACTGTTGTTAAGGAATTAGATCGGATTTATTATTTATTGATTTTATTTTACATTCTTTAGTTCTGTAATTTTTTTTATTTCATTTAAATTGTATAGTTTTTCAAAAATTGGTGGCTGAAAGTAGCTTGGACTCGTCAAGTAGATAAAAAACTCTGCCGTCTTGATAATAAAAAAAAAAAGCAGCCAGAGTAATGACGTAACGTGATTGCTACTAGGCATGAGCTAAGGATTTCTGGATTACGAGATAAAAAAATTATATATGTTATTCTGTATAATTTACCTCAAATGTCTGATAATCTTCTCGAGCTTTTTTGCAAGAATGTTTCATAGTTTCATCATTCTATTTATTACGAGAATAATTCAGTAGTAAGCACTGATGTCGGCAAAAAAATAAAAAATCTTTATTTAATAAGGAAAAATTTAATTGTATTTTTTTATTCATTTCATTCTGTTGCTGATAAATATTTTGTTTGTTTTGATTTGCATTATGTTGTTCAAACATTGATGAAAATTGTTCTGTTTAAAATCGTATCACTTTTCCGATACAGTTTTTTGTGTGTTTTGTTTCGATTTTAGCAGACGTTATTTATCATTTTTCTCAGAATTAAATCCGCGCGCGCGCGTGTGTGTGTGTGTTATACCGAATTGATAAAATTTATGATACGTTTAAGTTTTATATAAAAATATATTGAAGACTTTGGATTCTTTTCGATAGTGGTTTTTTTTTTTTTTTAATTATCATAAAAGTGTTTTAATTTCATTGATACAGATTATGCTTACGTATGTATATATACCTTATCTCTAAATTAATGGACTTTTCTATGTCAACTAATTACTTATTTTATTTACGAATTTAATTAATATTACACGATTTTTACAGATTTTTTTCGAATAATTTATTATAATTATTTACCCTAAAATTGCGAGTCGAATTTCTCAATTGAGTTGTTGAAGGATTCATTCATTACTTGGTTAATTTTCTGTCGCTAATATTCTTTTGTAAGGATTGATCTGTTATAGATTAATTTCTACGGCTTTCTAAAATATGAATGTTATTTCGCTTTACCATTGCAGGAGAGCAGTGTTAACTATAAGAACGGTTTTGTAAGCGTGAGGGGGCTGAAAATAATAACGTAATAATGTTTAGAGGGAGTAAAGCAGTCGAGAGGTAAGAAGAGAAATACGGTGTCAGTTCTCGGAAACCGGTCGTCGGTATTCATAGCATTATCCTGTCCGCATACCCACCCACCGCCCACCGTACCTTCGAGTGCAGCTCAACCCGACCGATCGTAACCCCACTCCATTTAGTAACTACTATACGGGTCTCCAGTCGTTGCACTGCTAGTTCTTGTCTGGAGAAAGTTGTTATTTTGCATGAACGTAGTAATATCATTTGTCTTGTATTTTTCCTCTTCTGTTTGTAGATCACTTTAACGCTTATAAAATTGGAAACTGTTTCCCCGACGAAGGATATGAATGATGTCTGATTTTTGTAATGTATTTTGTATAATTTTTTTAATATGTTTTATAAATATATGCATGTATATGAAAATCTTCGAATATCAAGCCAATGATTTCAACATTGATCGTTCAAGCATGACCTTTTTCTTACAGAAAGTAAACAGTTAACTTAATAGTTTTAAATTATATATATATATGTAGAGAGAGATAGAGAGAGAGCATAATTTATCTCCCAGTAGTATAATACTAATTTTATCATCCAATAAACATAAATTGTTTAAATTTCTAGTTGTTCGCCAGTTTTATGAGAAGAAAAACAATTTTTTTTAAATGTAATTATATGCAGTTCCGTTGGTGGTGATTTTTTTTTGTTCTGGAAAATATTTAATATGTTATAATGGAATTTCATATATCTTCTGGTGAATTAATGTAACACAAGATTGATTTGAGTGTTATTCTCTGCCCTTCGTAGTACTGTCACTAATATTTGTAGTCGACGCGTTTCGGAGTAACTGTATTTTCAAGACTAGTTTTGAGAATGAAGGTACTTCAAAACTCATCGACTACGAATGTATGAATGACAGTGCTAGGAAGGGCAGTAAATAACACTCAAATTAATTATTTTAATCCTAGCGAGAATATAAAATATTGTG
The DNA here is from genome assembly GCA_010016005.3 of Zanna intricata. Lineage (NCBI taxonomy): Eukaryota > Metazoa > Arthropoda > Insecta > Hemiptera > Fulgoridae > Zanna > Zanna intricata. The sequence continues at coordinate 7,813 of JAAAKQ030275233.1, read as the reverse complement.
AAAATTTTAGTACAGGGTTATTAACGTACAAATGATCTTTCCGATAACAAACTATAATACTCAGATGCACGAAAGTAGCATCTATAAACTCAAAAACATATTTATTACAGTTGGTTCACATCACATCTCATGCGCTCAGTGTAAGCTCCCTGTGTTACTCGACACACATCAAGCCTGTAGTCCACTTTCTGCCGTACACACCCGTAATATCGGACGATCTATTGATGCAGCGGCCTCTGTGATGCGAACAGGAAAATGTTGAAAAATTGAATAATTTCTAGCGAGTTAGTTATGAAAAGAGCTGTTTCTTGTATTTATAATGTAATGGAATTAAAGGAAAAGGTAAACTATTTGAAAAGAAACGATCTCTCCTAATATTGCATTAAAGGAAGTAAACGAATAAACGGCTGTATAATGAATTTTGGAGTTACCGTAGGCTCGGCTTGAGTGCGACTAAATTTTCGGGCTACGTCTTTACGTGTTATGAAATTAAGTGTTAATTTTCCTGAGTCGGAGACTCTATTAAACAAAGATTCCGATTGTTATCTGGAACGGTTAAAAAATTAGTTGGATTTTCCAAGAAATAAACGGCATTTAAGAATTTCTGAAAAATGCATCCACAAAACACAAAATCGTTAAAATAATTAGATTAAGTGTTATAATACACAGTTGTTCTACGAAGAAACTGAGAAACTTTCAGGACATGCTTTACTGGTGAAAATAATGAAAAATGTACTTATAAACATAGGTGTAAAAATGCTTTGTTTTCGAGTAACGGCTAGCGAAGCATTTCAGGTCTTATAATAAAAAGAAGCCTACTGTCTTCTTTTATTTTGGAGCCAAATTTAGGAGTAAAGTTGGTGGTTTCTTGTGTAATCTGAGCTGGGAAATAGGATAAAACAGGTCCCAGAACTGTAAACAAGGAATATTATATATTGTTGAAGTTTTTGTTTATATAATTAAATAGATCGTGGATGTAAGTTGCCGATTTTGTTTTGTTTCCTCCTCGAATAATGTAAAATATAAATATTGTAAAACTGTATTATTTGATGAATGATGTATAATAGTTACATTTGAAATTTTTTCTCCGTGAGCTTTTTTATGTAATTGTACGTGTCAGAGTGCTGGATTTCTTGTAATCCCCCTCTCCGTTAAACTTGTGAACTTTCCGTTGATCGATTGTCGGTTTCATAATTCGATCGACATTAATTTAATTTTTTTGTAATTTTTCAAACGCTGTTTATAGTACACGATTTTATTTCATTGTAAGTTTTTGGGCGAAACTTAATAGAGATAAATTTTTAGCTAATTTTCTACCTACCGCATAAACTTAGGAAAGTCCGACTTCGATTGTAGTCGTTAAAAACATTACAACGCCTCGATATCAATTTCGAGTGATCGTTTACTCCTTTGATAAATAGAACGTTATATACCTAAGAAAACACGATAATGCTCAGAGTAGTTTTTTAAAACAGTAAATAGTAAGAAATTATCTTAATAAAAATTTTTATCCTTAATAAAACTGGTCCTTAGGTAGAGTCGCTCCAACCGCATCGCACTTAACACCGAGGCCATTGTAATACGTATGATTTTCTCCACTAGACGCAACGATCGTCTAATTGAAATTCGTTGAACTTCCCTGGGAAAGGAATGTACGATAAGAAAAGGTTATGAATACTGTGAGAGACCTATGTGGCCGCTATGCTATTTCAAAACGAAAGTAACAGTCCAATCGTAAACCGCATCGAGGCTCTTTCGGGTAGCGTGACACAGTTCTTCGGGAGATCTTTACCGGTCGGGTGAGCTTAAATATTTTCTGCTGTAAACTGCTTTACTTGCGGTCGATCGATCGCAATAAATTTTTCTTATGAATAGCGGATACCTCAAAAACAATTTGATTTTTATAACGTCGATACAGATTAAATTTCCATATAGCATATTACCTCTATGAAAAATGACGCAGTAAAATATCATACTGTCTCTGTTTTAGCTTTTTGTTCACCTGGTAATGGATTTTTCTTAATAAAGTTAACTCCTAAACTACACGGCCCTACAGCTCTTGAGCGCGAAGCATACGTTCATATCTACCTACCTAGGTAACATGCTCGTTCGGACTTTCTATTTTGTGCATTAAGAAAAACGAAGTTTTTTTGTAACGAATTAGAAATGTTTTATTAGATTCTACTTTGAAGTTGAAAAAAGTCGTCTAAAGTAATTAAACAATAGAATTTCGTCGATATTATGATAAAAGTTTAACAAAGAATCTCCCTATTATGAAAACGTCGTACCTTATGTCAGTGAAGTTTTCTCCGTCTAAATCTGCGGGCTTACATAGCGGATATGGTTATTATATTTATCACAAGGCATTGCAAATAATGTAAAAAAAATAAAATAAAGAAAAAATTCCTGTTCTTTGTAATTATCACAAAAAACTGAACAAAATGCGTGGGTGGCGAAGATAGGTCGATTGCTACAACGAACAAAAAATGCATTTAATTGAGGTATTAATAAGATTCCAAATGCCATTAAATCGTTTTATTTTTATTTCGTTTTGTTGAAATCGTTTTTAGGTTACTATAATAACGATGCATGTAGGTAATAATTTTATTCGTGTAATGTTAACCGATATATGTGTATTAGTTATGTTTATTTCGCAATAATGTAGTAAAAGGGAGTACACGAATTTTTTCTTTATTTTCTATGCCTTACCGGGAATTGAACTTGCGTAGACTTTGTTCGTGGTGCTTAAATATTTTACGAATAAAATTGCGGTGGTTTGAGAGCTTGTAACCGAATCAGGAATACTGACCGCAATTATAAAACTTGTTCTCGGTTATCGGTAACAGCCTTCACTATGTTTCAAATTTTCCGGCGTTTATGTTTAAATGCTAAAATTAAAACATAATGTAGGACATCGGGTTCTGCCATTTCTAATAAATACCAGAGATTTAAAACTGTTAAAAAACATTATGGATCGGTTGCTAATTTTATTCGTCGGTCTAGTTTTCCGAACGGTTACATATTACTTCTGGGTAGCATTACCTTTTCTCCCCCCCCCCTCCAAATCTTAATATCGTTTCTCTTTACTGACTTGTCTGTCGGTCTTGTTATTCACCCCGAGGGTGGCCTTGGCTGGAATGCAGCAGCCGTACCGATACCGCTTCTACGACCGACAGTAGTAAATGCTTATGTTGCTTACAAACTGTATAATCTGTAAAAAGGAACGAAGCGAAAGGTTTCCTTTTATTATTTATTTACCAAAAGGCTGTGTATCGGGTTTGTAGTTCTTTTGAAGGTCGTATTAAGCACGCTTTTTCGTTAATATTATTAATCTTTACTGCGTATATATTATTTTCTTAATTTTATAATAATTATTTAGGCCTTGTACTATTATGCTTCCCCGGCGGTATTATATATGAACTATTACGCGGTAGTAAAAGTAGAATAGGTGCATACCTGAATGTCTGTTTCAAGGAATAATGATATGATTTATTTTATTTAGCATCTAGCGTGTCTGATGTACGTATTGCCGGTCATTCGAATGGCGCGATAGCCGAGCTTTAATATGTATTGTATCGGCGGGGGAGGTTCGGCTTTACTCGATGTATACCTCCATTCGAGTTCAGGACGTTCATCCGATCAGGATGAGCGTGATAGAATTAGGATATCTTTATCCTTATTTTATCAGAATTCGACAAAAATCCCGGCTCGAGTCCGTTAGTAGAACGACCTCCAGTAGACAGCACCTAAGATACAGTAACACGGAAACTCGCCGCGTCCTTAGTATGGAACTGTCGGACGTACATAGAAAACCCGCAAAAATTGCCGGTGATGGAGAAAATTTAATAAGAAAAGTAGCATTGGCTCGCAGAGGGACCGCGAAACCCGTTCGTTACTTGCCTGGCAAAAAGAATTTCGGTCCTCAGACGGTTGGAATCCGTTCTGCCGTAAATCCTCGGAAAATCTTTGCGATTTACCGATACCTAGGATTGCTTATTGCCGATTAGAGATTTCGCATCGACCGGTTAAAATCTGCAACAGTATATTTTACTCTGATATCTGAAATCACCCTTAATTAGAGTTTTAATTTCCTTTAAGGAAAGCCTTTGCCATACGATTCTTCAGATCTATCAATGATCGATATGCCACCTGTAGTCGCGATCTTAACTCGGTTATGTAAAATCGGGAATTGAAACGGAACTTGCATATTTTATTTAAAAAGTGTAGATTTTATCTAACTCCTTCCCACGTTTATATTTTTTTTACAGGGAGTCACAGATGCTTGTTACTGTCGGCAAAAACTGTTTTCTAGACTTATATGTGTGTGTGTGTGTGTGTGTGTGTGATCGCTCTTAAATGATAGCGTTTTAAACGGTAAGATTAACTATTTCTCGTCATTTTAGAAAGTTCAGTCGAAGACCAAGTGGAGGACCGACGGAGAGGTGAGGAATGAGAACGTGACCACAGTTTTACCTACAAAAGGGAGTGCGATCTACTGAAAAGTAATTTTTTATCTCCTTAATGACAAGTATGAAAAATACGCTTTGTAAAACTTGGAAACGATGAAACCAAGATTAACATCACGATTGCTAGAAAGCGACTGACTTCTTCCTTGCTAAGACTACTGCGATCTTAGATGTCGCGTTATTCTATCCTTTCTGCTGCGCTACTAACAGTGCCGACACCGCTTCAGACACCCCGGGTAGAACTATTGTGCATCCGTAAATTTTCGCTTTCTAAATTATATCTATAAATTAAAAGTTACGGTTTAATCGAAAGGGGATCTGTTTCTTATATTGATAAGTCAACCGGTTTCATTTCACGTACAACTGTATTCGAGGATGTGATTTGTAATGTGTTCGGCCGTCTTTAACTTCCCCTTTTGTTTGCATTACACGATAGTCGATTGGAGGAATAAGAAAGCGTATTCTATCGATTATATAGTTTTTTTTCTTAACCTCTGGAGCCACCGTTAGGTATATCTTCAGAGGATGAGATGAATGATTTGTAGCGTGTGTGAAAATGCCATGCCTGACCGGGATTCGAACCCGAAACCTTCGGATGAAAGGTCGGGATGCTACCACTTGCGCCACGGAGGCCGGCAGATTATGAAGTTAAATCGATATGAACAGAACGCCTTGACATAGCTACTACTGTATTTAATCTATCGTACCTAATAAATGACTCCTTATCCGCTAAATTAATTTTTATATCGGTGCGATCAGATAATAGTGCAATGGCTTTTAAAAATAGTTGAGTAATACATTTTTTTAATAGGGAAAATATTTAAATTTTGATAATAATGTGCGTATAAAATCATTCTCCGTTAAATTAGTTTGTAATACTTGTATTTTAAACATGAATACAAAACCGGGCGTTAGTCCTTAATTGTACGGTGTTATTTAAAATTCTGGAAAAGGTAATTTTAAAAAACTAAACGCCCTAGTTAATTCTACACGCGATTTTCGTAAAAGTCCTGTAAAATTCCTTTTGAATTTTTACAAATTGGATTTTTCGCATAACTGAGATTAAAAATCAGATTTGTTTAAAATTTAGTTTTTATTAAGTATTTGGAAATTATAAGATTAGTGCAGAACTAAAAGGAATCCGAGTGTTAAACCAAATTGTGTCAGGCGTTTGGAGTCTGTATTGTATAGTAAATAGGAAATAAACTAAACTGGGATCAAATCTATGAATTACAGACGCCTTACAAAAGAAGCTGTTAATTCCTCCACGTTTGTAGGATATCGTAATGTAACAGTAGAAAACGATTTGACACAAGACACAGATTATTCTTGAGATGGGCATTGCAAAAATAATTAGCACTCATCGTCTGCTGTCGCTTGAAAAGATAAGAGTGAAGCGGTTTCTCGTAACTATTTTCTTCGGGCCGAATATAATGCGTTTGCATATCGATGTGCCTAGTGCTCCGTTAAAAAGGTGATATTCAATACTTCGAGCGATATTTTAGGATTTCAAGACTGTTAGCAACGGACGTGTTGTAAAGCGGCAGATTATGTATCGTCTGTGAAAAACGAATGCATCGTTTGCACTATTTATTCAGGGTAAAGTTATATGAGCCGAAGTTATATTATGGCCGAAACAGATTTTTTGTTACGTCAGGTAATTAATTCGTACCATATTCATTTTTCCTCATTAAATTAATTATTAGTTTGTTTTTTTTTTTTATTCTATAAACGTCATGATTTTATTTTATCGGTTCAAAGTCTCGTCAAGTGAAAATCTATTTTTTGTTTTACAGAATAAATACAAAATAATACATAAATCCGGTCATAATTATAATTATTATAATATTGAAAATATTCGTTTTTTTTTTAGTTAACTCGTTTAACTAATAGATTTTTTTTAGCAGATATTTGTTATTAACGTTATAAAATTTAAATAGAGGTAATTCCTTTGGATTTTATGGATATAGTTTTTATTTTTGAGTAAATTTTTAAACACTGCTATGTAAGTTTTTTTTTGATATTATTTTATATTAGAATGAGACGATGTACGCTTACATTTATTTGAATTAGCAGTTCTATTAATAAATATTATCCAATTACCTACATATTAGAAAGATTTTAATTTTGTTAACAGCTATGACCGGACGTTTATATCGTTCGTTTTTTCCGGAGCTGCGGTCTATTAGGTGGTATGTTAATCTACCGCACTGATGTACGTCAAATTTTCGTACTTTTTTCTTTTTTGTATGGATAAAGACCTTTAGAGTATAGTAATTATAATTAAAATTAAGTCTGAATTAAATTTTTGCACCGTAGAATTTTATAGGTAAAACATTTTATCGGTGTTTTGTTTTATCGTCATAATTATTTTCGTTATGATTTGTCTTACGAAGAGATACTGTCTACGTTAGAGCAGTCGAAAGCAATCGCAAGTCGACATTCTACTCTTACGGATACGAAAAACGTTACTAGCGACCGACTGTCGATTCTTTCTAACGCTCGAGTTTATAAATGCTCCTCTGTGTAGTCTCCATATGTTGTAAATTATAATCGTAAATAAAACGCTGGATATTTGATAATTATTGATTTTAATTGTTTGGAAGCTAAGCGAGCCCAAGGTACGTTCCTAACGTATGCGGTCTACCACACTAATCGCTTATATCGCCTTATCGTTAATCGTTGCAACATTTGTCTACTTCGAAGCCATTTTATTTTTCTTTCCCCGATAATCCTTTCTTGTACAACCGCTTTACTCGATCTCGCAGCGATTGTGAACGCATACTTGAAAAAAAGGCTTCCTTCTCCTCGCTGCTTTTTTGTGTTTCAGGTCTCCCGAATATCGAGCCGTAAAATTAAACGGTCCTGTACACTTTTTTCTGCTGGATAGGCCGAAAGATCTTATTCGTTTTAACAAGTTGTGTTTTCGTTCCGAGACAAGATTATCGTTTTTAAGGTTATATATAGGCCGTGTTCGAGATAAAGTTTCCTACTATTCTTTTTTTTATCGGGCGTTTTTTCTGTCGAGTGACTTACTGTTGTTTCCAGTTATTAGATTCGTGTAAAGAGGTAATTAAAGTAAGCGTAAACAAAGGAGATTATGTAATTGTTTATGAATCGTTTCAAAAGCTTAACCGACCAAACATATACGCTATTTTTATTTTTTGAATTAAAGATAATTTAATAACCTAATGTAATTTTCTACAATCTTTTAAATCATCGATACTGACTATTACAGAGCGATAATAACGTGAAGATATACAGGATATATCAAAACTGCACGGCAATCTCTCGGAAACGGATTCTACATCTAAAAATAAGAAAAATGTTTCCAATAAACATATGCC
>JAAAKQ030275222.1:0-10544 GCA_010016005.3 Zanna intricata | reverse complement strand
GAACCTTAGAACTCTCGACTTCGAAATCAGCTGATTTGCGATGTCGCGTTAACCACTAGACCAACCCGGTGGATTAAACGAATGTAATTATATTCTGTTACAATTACGGATCGTCAGAGTAGGATGTGTCATGGATGACCAGAGATTGTTCAAGACTACAGTTTATTCATACATACTACTTTCATATCACACTACACTATCTACATTCATGACTACATTCATACATATCATCCTCATTCAACCTCTGAAGTAATACCTTACGGTAGTTCCGTAGGCTAAACAGAAAAAGAGAGAGAGAGAGAAGATAGGATGTGCCATTAATTAGAACCCTACCGAACGGTGACCGGAATCAGTATCGAGAAGCAAGCCGCATTTGCATTTTTCTATGCAAATTGTTTTTTAACCGATTTTGTATTTTATATTTCCCTTAGTTTAATAACGATATACATTTCTTCCAAATTAATTACTATGCCGCTACCGGATAACTGTTTTTTTATTAGCTGTAGTTGAATTTATGAGATGATTCTTCAACGATAGCATTATTTTGTAAAAGGAGATATTAACTTTCAACGGTAAATCGCAATACTGCAGATTAACTAAACAATAAACCTAAGAGCAACCTGAACAATTATGACAGCAATTTCGAATTTCTTTATCGCCTGAATAGGAACGTTAGAAAACAACAATTTAAATAGTTTCATTCCTCTGCATGTTTAACAATCGTTTTCGGGTAAATATAGTAAATCAGACTTCTAAGGATAAAATTATAAAGTAATATAAAAAAAAAAAAATTAGAGAAATGTATCCGATAGACTTGACTGGTGTTTTGACCCTTTATTTGTCAAATTTGTTTTTAAGTATTATGAGATTACGCATTTGCATAATAATTATCTGTAATAACATGTAATCTAATTATGGTCTAATTAAATTGTTTATCATAATTGTACATCTAAAAGAAATAAAATAATTAAGCTTTGCATAAGTACACAATAATTTTATGATTTATTATAATCGAAATAAACATGATTATTATGGTCAAAATAAGGGTATTTTACTAATTCCTTTGATAAATTTAAACATTTTTTGTAATAGCAGTATAGATAATCACACTATATCAAAGCAATTTATTTTTTAATCATCTTACGTAAAATACTTATGAGCAATTTCATGAAATTTACACAAGTAGGTTAGTTTAGCTTCGCTCTTTATGCTGAATTAAAAAAAAAAACAACACAAAAAAAAAAATCTTTGTGTACCATCTAATTCGAAAGTGCAACGGTCCAAGTACACGGAAAATAGCAATTCAACAAATACCAAAATTAATCGGTTCATTGCTACCAGTATAAAAAAAAATTCGATACGTGGTGTAAATTAATTAACAGCTCACCGGCATTGTAATTTTACTAAAATTATTTTGTTTATAACTTGCAAAGGATTTACCATGCGTAAGTTGTGGTTTGGACTACTTAGGAAGAGAAATTTATTAGAAAACAAAAAACATGTTTTTTGTATACCTGAAGTAAATTAATATTATATCTGACTAAGGACTATTCTGTTCCAAAATGCAATCTCATTTTTTCTGAATGTCCTATAATTATTACACAAATTTAAAAGTTTGATAATTATTTTAAATTTATGGTGGCTCTATATTTTTAGGCATTTCTCACGACATATCTGTCGTGGCAAACAAGTTCTGAACGATTTTATTTTCGATGTATCTTTGTTTCAATTATGCTAAAAACAAGTTAACACACTAAGAAATAAACTTACAAGGTTCTTGACCGAACATAATCAGCGTAAGGAAAAAACTTAGTTGTAAGCTTAAACAATTTTTACCAACTTTGCCACATTTTGTTTGAAACCTTTTTTGGAACTATAAGTGGGTTACTACTCTTTTCGTGGAGAAAAATACATTTTTTAACGGAAAAAAACATTGAGCAATATCAGTTTTTCGTAAATAATGCAAACGAATCGACAATACTTTCTCAACGGGTGACCATTAAACTAAAAATTAAAATTTTCTCGCTGCTGTAAACCGACTATATTTTAATATATTCAACTTGGTTATGATTAGAATAAAAAAATATTTTCGATGTAGTCCTGTGATTAATCTTTTATGCATTATTCTTTTCTTATAAATTTTTTCTATAACCAACTTCTTTTATCGGTTTATGACATTCGCCTTTAGAATACTCCAAGAACTTTAAGAAAGAAATTGATCGTCAGTGGTTATTTACTTATTTTGATCGGGTTATGCAACGATCAGGATTTTTGTTACATTGATCATTTTTTATTTAGGCGTTTGGTGCTTGAAAAAAAAATACAAATATATATATTTAGATTTAAACATAAGATGAAGTTTATCCTAACAACTTTTTTCGCTAAAAGAATATTCAGTTGGCTTGTGAGAAAGTAATTAATTTATAGATTCTACTGTGTGCAACGTCCAAGCGAAAGGGGGTGTCAACTAGCATATTAATATTCTTGATTCCATCAGGTTAAAACTTCTTTGACTTAATATGCAATATGAATTCTGATTCTTTAAATAAATGTTTAAAAAAAAAAAAAAAAAAAAAAAAAACATTAAATACCAACACGTTAACGGTTATTAACCTACTATGTAAAAATTTAATGATTTCTGCCACACTTTGGGGAAAAAAATTAGTCCGTTGATTGTAAAAGTTTTCATTGATAACGGCTATCAATTAGGCTTAATAGATTAAGGCAGACATTTTGGGATACAAGTGGACAGAGAATAAAATTCAGTCGTATTATAATTAGTAATAAATGGTTTTAAATGCGTATTTTACTAGTGAAATTGCTTTATTGGGGGTAAAATTAACGAACTATTTCAAGTATAATACCTGTCGGTCTATTACAGACAAAAAGATCGCTATTATAATAGAGAATATATTGTTATAATAACACACAAACTAAATAATATCATTTAGGCTACCTATGAAGGAATGAAAAACGGGAGCAATCATCTTGTAGATAAAACTCATTTAAAATGAACACGTCAAAAATTAAGTAAGGATTAGGACACCTATGTAAATACTTAGACAAGAGATAAATACCAAAAATTAAAAAACACGACTGCCAAAAAAAATCGGTTCAGCCGTTGAGCTGCTACGGTGAAAAAACGTTTATACATACACCCTAAATACATTACACTCGTTTTTTGGGCAGTTGTTTAATAACGAGACATTTTCAAATTTTAAAAATATTTTCTGGACACTTAAATTCCGATTCATTTTAAACAGTTCATATATTAAAGGTCTAGATTAATATCGTTAAGTATAAATTTAGTATTTTTAATTTTACAAAGGGATTAGAAAAAAGGTGAACGTAAAGTTCTGTCACAATCCCGAATCAAACTACAAATTGACTATATGTATTCTTTTTTACCAATCGACCCTCGAAATGAATGAACACAACTAGATTACTTTCCTTTTTATTTATAATATCGTACGAAGATGAAAATTACTGTTATTAAATTACAAATCCGGTATAAAAGATAGTAAAAAAAATCAGATTTTAAACTCAATTATAAATGATTACTACAACTTGAAAATGCAATGTAACGAGAATTAATGAGTATGAAGGAATATATACAACGAAAAATAACTGTCTCTAAAGATTTTGTATATAAAATCTAGGAAAAAAATTTAAAAATTTTTTAAAATTTTTTATTATAATCTTGTTATGATTCAACATATAATTTATCAATATAAACAGGAATAAGTTTCTACGATAAACTTGAAGAGTGTGTAATTTATTAATATTACTACCGCAAGTCAATTATTCATCATTTTTCATTACACATGTAGGATTATAATGATAAATAATTATTCCTGCGTGAAACATTTTGAACCTAATCATTTTATTAGATTTAGCCCATATTCTCGAAATGACGAAATTATCATTATATAATTATTATTCTGTTTTTATTTTTCACAACTAGCCTGTTCATTTTAATATAATTATATTTTTAAAATTACTGACCGGAATAGTTAAAATTAGCATTAAAATAATACGATTTTATTTTGCGGTTGAAGATTAAAAAATAGAATATCATGTTACCATTACTACAATCCCGCCTATGTTATGGACTAAAATTAATGTAAACAGGTGTGTCTAACAGATTAAAATTTATTATTAGCTTCAAAATTAGTAATGATTTATTAACCTGCAAATAAATATGGGACGTAAGGATTTCATATTTCTTGACACGCTTTAATCGTAAGGAAAGTTTCAAACAGCTGAACTTCCTGTTATTCTAGTCCTGGACAGCTGTTTAACGAAAAAAAATATTCTTTGCCACGATAGCTTTTGTTTATGTTGAATAATACTAATGAAAAATGATTTTTAAAAATTTTGATAATATTTTTTTATAATTTTTAACATTTTTATTCCAAAAATACAAGATATTATAACAGATCGTAAAAAAATTTTCCGATACATGTTCTTTATAAAAGAATTTTTTATTGTACCAAATAAGAATATAACCATACATGGCTTATAAATCGGAATAAAAACTCAATTCGGAACGTCAGCCTTTTTTTTCTGTTTAACCTCCACAAGCACCGTAAGATATTACTTCAAAGGATGAACGTGGATAATTCGTATGAATGTAAATGAAGTGTAGTCTTGCACAGTCTCAGATCGACCTTTCCTGTGATGCGAGATTAATTAAATACGAACCACCAAAGATCACCAGTATCCAGGATCTTGTTATCAAATTCTATAAAAGTAACTTCGTCTTCTGATATTGGACTTCTACGTTCTGGGTTACCGCTGGTGGCCAAGCGTGCTGGGAGAGCGTTCATTAGGGCGAACTTTGGAATTTTTACAATACTTTCTTGCTATTTCTCACCTAATTCCGGATTCACAGGATGTTTCTGAATAATTTGTTTACGGAAGTTGGACGTCACCGTGGAGAAAACCTAATCGTTGTCGGTGATTTTAATACCAAGTCGATGCTTTTTCTGGGGACTCAACGGACAACAGAGGCCTCCACCTACAAGATCGGGTGGCAACAGCCGATCTAATTTGCATCAATTCTTCTGTGGCTACCTTCCCGAGAGGGACTGTCTTGTCGGTTATTGACCTGATCTTAGTTACAATAGAGTATGTAGTGCCTTATACTAAATGGGCGGTGTTGAAAGAAAACTCATTTTCTGATCACCTTCTTATCGCATTTTCCTTGCAGCACGCCGATGGGACACGACGACCTGTTAGGAAGGTCTCTACCCTCCCATCCCATCTTGGAAACTCCAAAATCGGATGTGTTAGATTTGGGGGCTGATTCCATATTGACTGTCCCGTGGCCATCACCGATGGCTCCTACGGAGATTACTGAAGATATTTGTGCGGAAGCAGGTGTCACTCGCAATCCAGTTTGTCACGTGTGCTCACCTCACATCGACCTCCTTCGAAAAGCTTCCTGGGCGGGATAGGAGAGTTCTTGAACGAGTGATGAAGCGTGGTCCCCCAGTTCTCAGGTAACAGCTCGACGTGATTATGTTGCTGCAAGGTTGCATATAAAGCGGCTATTAAACGAGCTAAACAGGGCTGTTGCCTATGGCTGTGTGATGAGACTGACTAAGACCCATGGGGAAACGGATTTCGCTGGTGACGGGCAAATTTGGACGACGGGCCCCGGTTTTGATAAACAAGCCTCGAAGGAAGTTCGGGAATCTTTCCCGAGTGGAGATGACCCTATGCGGGAAGAAATTGTTATAGATGATTCAGCTCTGTTTACTATTGATGAACTCTTGATGGTCAGTAAACAGATAAAATCGCGCACCAGTCCTGGACCTGACGGGATTCCTCCGGAGGTAATTCCGCATCTTGGTAGCGAAGACCTCCCCCCCCCTAGAGTTACTAGATGTTGTAAACCATATAATTTTGTCTGACCAGTTCCCTAGGCAATTGAAGGAAATTTACCTGGTACTGTTGCCGAAACCAGGACGACCTGATGCATATAGACCGATCTGTGCAACTAATTCGATCTGTAAACTTATGGAGAAATTAATTGATCGCCGGTTGAAAAGAGACTTCGATCTGAATAGCGATCTGTCTGATTTTCAATACAGGTTTCGTAAAGGAGGATCAGTTCCGGAGGCTATGAAACGGGTAGGTCAACTTAAAGAAGTAGCTACAAAAGGCACTTGACGAAATGTTCTTGTGGTGGTGCTCTTAGATATATCTAATGCTTTCAATTCAGTTCGCTAGGGAGCAATATTTGAACCTCTAAAAGCCAAGCTGATTAGTCTTGGGGTAAGAAGATTGGTTTTGAGGTATTTGAAGGATAGGTCTCTCTCATTTATGAAACCTCTGACACTCAACTCCGTTTTACGAGAAAAATACGAAAAAAATAAATTGGTTTAAAAAAATATACAATTAATAACAATAGAATGTTTAATTGAATTGAATATTAAAAATCTTCTTCTCACGTTTTTTCTACAAAATCTCCTGTAAGTTTTATTTTGGATAATTGTTGATTATATACGAGTACAGTTTTTAATTATTTTTTGTTTAGAAAAACGTCTTACATTACTTGATAGGGGTAGAGGCAAAGTTAGTATAATTCTAAGGGCTTTATTAATATTTGGCTCGAAATTTAATGATGCAATGAATTTTAACACTTCCCTTGGGGACATTTTTATTTCCTTGTACTTGTAAAAGGAACAACTTCAAGAAATTGATCTTATGTATTAACTCCACCTGACGCATACGTATATATACGGAGACATATATAGGGCCTAACTGATCATATAATAGCATATTGATCTGTAAAAGACTGCGAAGTAGAATTTAATGGAAACGTACACGATACGATTTGAACGGATTTTATAATCAAATGCAGGCAGAAGGAAATATGTTAACCGTCTGAAATTAACCGTCGTCTTTGGGTGAAAAAAATACTGGAAAATATTTCGAGAAACTTTTACGGAGATGAAAAGTTCGATATAGAATAAAAGTAGTCGGAGATTGCAGCAGGAAACAACCAATTGAAATGCTGGTAACAAGGGAAGAAGATTTATTCGTTGAAATAATACTTTCAGAAATTTAAATTAAAGAAAGGACAAAAGTTAGTCAATAAAATTGGCAAAAAAAATTACCTTGATAAATATTTTCATATAAAATAGGTAGTTTTGTGTAGTTTAGACGCTGAGGGCTAATAAAAAGAAAAAAAATCTTGTTTTCTAACTGCTCCAGATCTGGTACTGTATTTGTTCTTCCTTCCTTCTTTCATACGTATATACTTTCTAAAAGATAAGTTTCCTTCTTCCAATATTAAGAACTTCATTCCTCAAACCATGTATTCCTTAGCATATTTAATTTCATCTTTCTCAATCTAGCCGTCCTAAAAATAGCCTACTCAAAAGTAAAATATTGCCAAACACTGTAGATTCTAAAGATACCCTCTTAGAGATTTTCTTAGGTCAGTTTATATAACAACAAACCATCTAAAAATTCTCAAATCTTTTAATGTCTTCATTTTTTCTCATTCTTTGACATCAAAATTCGAATTTGAGAAATATTGAAAAAATAAAGTGAAATTTTAAACCATTTTTGTACGAACTATCTATATGAAATTCTAAATGGTAAAACTACTACTTGAGATTTACAGACACTTTTCTGTAATATTTAATGTGAAGCTTCAGACGAAAAAAAATAAAATCAGTAAAAGTAACTAAGAAAAAGGCTTATTAAATTTCAGTGTATATTAATCCAGTTTCTTTTTTTCTTTTTTTATTTAACCTCCGGAACCACCGTTAAGGTATTTCGTCAGAGGATGAGATGAATGAATTGTAGCGTATGTGAAAAATGCCATACCTAACCGGGACTCGAACCCGGGACCTCCGGATGAAAGGCCGAGACGCTACTACTCGGCCACGGAGGCCGGCCAATCCAGTTTCAATTGGTGGAATATATATATAAATAGAACCGTATAAAGAAAGTAACGTACAAAGGAATTAAATTTGGAAGCCTGATTTGAGTATCAAATTTTCCTTTGCTATCACCTTTTACAAGTAAATTTTTATAATCGTGGAAGTAAAGTATTTCCTTGTGGAAGCTCTACCACGTGCAGTAGATAATATTCCCCCCGTGTTCAAATGATAACATCTCCTAAGTTGTATTATTTAAATAAATATACACCTAGATAAGGAAAATGTTTGTAAAATTTAAAAAACGAGAAATTTAACTTCAATTTATCCACAACATACAATAAATAATTGTTTAATTAGCTACTACATTATTTCAATAATTTTATGGAGTATAAATCGACACAGAATAAATCAAACAACGCATAACACAAAGGCAGTAAGAATGATAACTTTTTGATTAAAAAAAAAAACCCATTAATTTCGTCAGAAAACGATTGCACTACGTTTACATGCCATAAAATAATAGTGCATTGTGTTTAGCAAGACCGTCAGTGGTGTTACATAACTGTGTGTATTGTGTTATACTGTGTTTTGTGCGTGTGTTGTGTGTAAGAGGAGGGAGGTAAGGTACAGTAAAAGGCAACATCAGAAAGGTATTAACTGATTTAATGACACCAGACCCCCTTCATTGTTGCATTGTTGTTATGTCGCGTGCTGAGCACGGTCCGGACACTCTCCAGTACTCTGTAATATAATATCACTGGTTAGACCTCCAGTGCGAGCACACACTCGAGATCCACTATTATTTCCGTCAACACGATTTAATAAAAATCTCTTATCATAATGAAAAACAAAAAATATTACATCACATTTAAGAAAGTAAATCTATAAACTCATTGATTAAAAAAATTATACTAGCGCACTACATAATTCTTGTGGAAGGTTTTTTTTTTCATCTAGACGCAAAAGTTTATTTCAGAAACGTACTTGAACCAGTTAATCTATTTAACTCAATCGCCGATACAGAATAGTCTGCTACTTTTTATCTGCTACTTCTTTTCGTTGGTCTTCCTCTATTTGAAAATAGTTGAAATAAAATATGCTATATTCGAAAATAGTACTTCTTATAATTGAAAAGAGTTCAAATGTTATCTTAAGTACACAACGATTGATAAAATTCGATGACCGCTTTCTAAAAATTATTGTTATTTTCAAAAATATCTTTAGTTTCATTTAAGAACACTGAAAACTCAATAGCTTTAAATAATTGATATTTAAGAAAAACCAAGATTAAGAAATCCATGTCATTTAAAAACGTTCGATTTTTCGACCAGTCGGTTTTATTTCATTCAATTTTTAAGTTGAAGAGACCTGTGCTCAATAGCTGTACAACGCTTAAATCAAATTCCGTACACGACTTTTACTTGGCGTGCCTTACGGCAAGCATAGTCTACCTATGGAAGTCCACGTGCTCTCTGGAACACGGTTCATGAGCACGCACGCGTGCGCTTGCGTGTACTCGTATACATGGATGTCTTTTTCCTTCTGTCTTTGTCACCCTGTTTCTGTCTCTTAGTTTTTTTTTTTTTTACATAAATTTCTTTTCTCTATCTTTTTTCTTTCACCATCCTTCTGACTTTATTTCTTATTAGCGCTCTCGCTCACAGTATGCGTAAACGGCAGCATTACTTTTCTCTTTGCCTATACATATCCACGCACAAAATTTTTATGTACGTGTTTGTGTGCGCGCGTGCACGCAAGCATTCGTACGATGTATGTTTGTATTGGTACGTACGTATGTACCTTATAACGGGCTTGTGCTGGTTAAGTTATTCGGTATTCATATCACGTTTATGTGGGTATTGACTATGTTGCCCGCTTCTACGTATCAAATTATACCTGATTTTTTGATCATTAATATCGGCTGAGTTAATATTATATTTTCAGTTGTTATCCATTATTTAAGCTGATAAATAGTATTTTTACAAATATTCATCAGCAGAATCTAGTAGTAAACATTCGTATAAAAAAATAAAGTAAATATATATGTATTTAAAGCTAGCACCATTTAAATATTAACTATCAGATAAATGTAAATGTAACAATGATATGCATTCTTGCAATTATACATTTGTTATAATAAATTTCTTTTATGCTCTGAATATATAGATTCTTACCATATTTTATAAAATTATTTAATTGAAATTCAATCAATAAATGTAATATTTAGCCTAAATTTCATAGCTTTTTTTAATATTTATTTCTGAAAAAATATTTTATCGTTTCCGTACAATATTTTTTGTTAATTTAATATAACTAGATAAATTCACAAGTTTTTCAGGAAAAGAATTAAAAACTAAATAGCTGAATTATATTCAGGATAAAAGACATACAGAAGCATATTTACGAAATAAAAAAAGGCAAACTCCTTAACTACTTCCTAATAACAAAAAAAGAAAAATTCCAAGTAATTCAGATCTAGAAAAAAAATCTTTTATTTTATATATATATATATTTTGTAGTTGCGTTGAAATATTCATGGAAATGAATGAAGAGTAATTCTTAAGCTTATATATATATATATATTATTTCATCATCATATTACATACTTTTATTTACTTATTTTACACTATCGTGTAAAATAGA
>JAAAKQ030275211.1:0-10544 GCA_010016005.3 Zanna intricata | reverse complement strand
CGTTTCGCCTGTGCTATTCGGCATTTTATATCGCTCCTGCTTCGTCCATCTTTAGTAATTCTACTTCCCAAATAATAAGATTCTTCTACCTCAGTAATCTTTTCTCTTCCTATTTTTATGTTCAGTGGTCCATCTACATTATCTCTACTACATTTCATTACTTTCATTTTGTTCTTGTTTATTTTCATGCGGTAGTTGTTGCGTAAAACTTCATCCATACCATTCAAAGTTTCTCCTAAATCTTTTTTACTTTCTGCTAGAACTAAAACATATTAAAGAGTTTTATTTTTTCATAGGTTGGGAATAATAACCGATCAGCAATTAAGTAGTTAATTGCTTGACACATTAATGTGTCTAGCATTCGAATATTTATTTGAGAAGTGTTTGTACTGTTGTTATTCGGCCAGTTATTACATCCTGACCCCGTAGAGGAAGTTATTCGTCTTGTGACAACATTTCAAGAGTTCTTCACATACCAATTCTCATCCTAAGAGCGAATATCTCAGCTAACCGGGACTCGATGCCAAAACGCTTATGTTGACCCCTAGCTACCTGGGGTTTTATTCTGTCTATACATCTAGACCGTATGGGCTAAGAATGCAAGCTAGCAATCTATGTTCCATTCCCTTTCAATTTTCCAATTAACTTGCAGATCAAAATCATAATTGATTCTGGCTAGTTCTTTAGTTACTTTGGTACGTTCAGCTACGTACCTGGGGCAGACATTAAAGACGTACATTACCAATGGCCCTAAACTCCGGCTAACTCTGAATTAATCAAACCAAATCTGGTCAACCTATATCAAAAAACACCATGTCCAGAAAGATACTGTGTAATATGCCGATTGGGGAAATATACCTAACTACCTTTCCACATTACGAAAAATACCATACATGTAATGGCAGTCAAACGATTCAGTCCACCTGATCTGCGATAAATGGAAACCTTGATCAACTATTTCTTTTATGCGCTTAGAAGTAAGTTCCTTCAAAACATCATAACGTAATTGGGCCCAGTCGCAAGGATATCAATGGGCTTAATACTAAAAATAACAAGGACTGCCTCTTGAAAGACAGTACTGTAGACATCAAGCACAGATAATAGTAGGAAACGTCGGGTTCTTAAAAGAATATTCCTATAACATTTGTAGCTCATTCGATGAGTTAAGACATATGCAGCACACAATATTATAGCTTCGCATACACCCTTATATAGAATACGCATAGTTCTAAAATTAAGCCACCAAACCTAGTGAACTGCTTTCCGAACACCGAAGAAAACAGAACAAGTTTTTTTAGTTGCTTATTGAAAGTGCACTTTGGATCGAAGATTCTCGTATGGATAACCCCTATAAAGTTTTGCAGTGATACATACCTAATTCGATGACCACCATTGATACACGATAACATCGTGTAACAGCTAGTCTGCCCTTGAGCAATCATAATTGTTTTCTCTGGACTAAACACAATCAAATATTGAAAAATTCACAACTAGAGTATCTTGTAAGCCTGGGTTGCATTGAATTCGAGCTCATTCTTCAAAACTCCTATAACCAGCCAAAGGCTATCATCCTCATATGCGATGACGCGACATTTACTGAGTAACTTCAACCGCCTCAATGATTCGAATTCAACAACCCAGAGCAGAGTTCCTACAACACAACACTACGGACAACTTTAAGATTTCCCTACTGCTAAGGCGCTATATTGAAGAACAACGTCTTGATTGAAATAACTACATAACACGTTCAACTCATTCTGTATACAATCACGTTTTTGCAGTTGAAACAGGGCAGAGGGCTGTCACAAATTACTAAAAGCCTCTTTTAAGTAATTTACCTAAAATATACTCAGAACTAGTAGAACAGAATGTTTATAACCTTAAGAATAGCATCTACCGTGTCTGGCAGGGCGAAAACTATACTGATCATCCATCAAAAACTTTCTAGAATTCAATTTATCAATAATACGAAGATACAATACCTTCTCAAAAACCTTTCCAATAACTGGCCCAAACGTAAATGCCTATAAGAGGAGCTAACAGTGGAGTCCTTGTCACCTTTAAAGACCAATTTTAAAATACCTTTTTTCCTGCAAACAGAGAATTAGGCCACAAAGAACATCCTATTAAAAATTCTAATCAAACTACAAAGACAAATTCCAACAGAACGGACAAGAAGCTTCTTCGTGATTCCATCAAAATCCGGAGGTTTATTCCTATCAGAACTTGCATATTACCAGTCAATCATTCACAGTGGGTGATACCACAATTTTTTCCCATTTCGAGAGTTGACGGATATATTGTTAATGTATGGTAAAATAAACAAAAATGGATTAGCTGCGATTATCCAGATCAAAGAGTACCAGGTTGTAAAACTTTTGAGGCATTGGAGAGACGAGTTCGAGAAACAGGTGTACTTAAACCACAACGTTTCGATGCACGTCGTGAACGTTTTCTGAGAAATATCTGCGCTGAAAAACAATATTAAATGCTGTACAAGTATCTCCCACCTCTAGCACCAGAAAGTTGTTACATAGCTTTCGCAATCAAGTATGTGGCGAACGTACGGGAGCAGCAATTCTACTTATTCCATACGTCACATGTACAAGAGTTATTACCACCTGATTTTGATAAATGGGTGAATGTTAGTCGATGGTTAATTAGAATATTTGAACATAGTCCCGATTACCTAAGTATTATTTTAGTTACTAATGAATCCTCTTTTATAAGAAATGGCATTGCAAATTACCGAAACATTTACAATTCAATAGAAGAAAATCCCCATAAAACATTTTTCTCATGGATGATACGTATGAATGTAAATGAAGTAAAGTCTTGTACGGTCTCAGGTTCACCATTCCTGAGATATGTGGTTAATTGAAACCCAACCACCAAAGAACACCGGTATCCACGATCTAGAATTCAAATCCATTTAAAAGTAACTATGTTTACTAGGATTTGAATTTTAGAACTCTCGACTTCGAAATCAGTTGATTAGCGATGAGCTAACCACTAAACCAATCCCATGAGACTGCTAGAAGTCATTTTCAACGCACTTTTTTGTTTAATGTGTGGTATATTCTCGGTGATAATCTCATTGGCCCTCTCTTCTTACCGCCAGACTCAAAGGAGAGCGGTACTTGCATTTTTTGAACCATATCAAATGTCTTTTTTCAAACATATATCTCTTTTCAAACATATCTTTTGGTAGATATTTCACTTTCAGATTGAGTGCAAATGTGGTTTTTCAATGATGAAGCACCTTCTCACTCTTGTCTTAATGTGATGAATCATTTAAATAACACATTTAGTAAGCAATGAATTGGTCAAAATGGACCACTAAAATGTCCACATCCATCTCCCGATCTTACGCCGGCGGATTTTTTCTTTGGACTTGGAGGAAATTGTTAGTCTATTTCGCTCATATTGGCGCACAAGAAGAATGGAGACACCGTATAAAAGAAGCTGTAGCTATTATTAGGAATAATAATGAGCTATTAGACGTGCCCGACCAGCTTGGATCCGCTGAACATTGAACAAAATGGCGGCAAAATTGAGCAACTATTTTTAATAAATGTTTGGAACTTTTTCAAGTAATCCTTTAAATAATTAATAATTTTTAGAGAAAAAAAAAAAAAAAACAAAAAGTATGTGATTTTATTTCTTTAAGTCTATTTTTTATTAATTTTTTTCTGTTATTAATAAGTTTTCTATTTGTTTGTATCTACGTTATGTTGTTTAAACATTGATGAAAATTGTTTAAATCGCCGATCCTTTGAGAGTTTTGTTTCTAATTAAAGTTGAACTTTTCAAACATGTCTTTAATTTTAATAGACATTATTTTCTCCAAATTAAATTTTCTACAAAGTTAATTAGTTCTGTCTTTTTGTTTATTTGTAAATTAATGAAGTTATTTATTCCAAACCTAAAAAACTGTATATTTTGACAAAATATTTTCGTGTTTTATTCCGATTTTCGTAAAATCTATTTGAAATAAATATCTGGAACTATTTTTATTCAATTTTTTAGATCAAAATCCATAAGAAAGCTGCAAATTTATTGGTTGATTTATACTTGAAGAAGTTTTTACGATTTAATTTCACAGAGGGAGTGATAAATGTTTCCCGAGCCGAAACTTCCTAACGAACAGTTTTTTAATCTATGTTTATATGATTTTTTTTTTTGTTATGGAATCATCTCCCGAGAAATTTCCGTGAAATTTGGAATCACTCTGTATATATATTAAAGTTTAATCTGTTAAGAAATTGTTTAAATATAAAGAAAATCATCTGGACTTTCTGCTTCTCGATAAATTTGCATAAATTTAAATACGTTTTCAAGTAATTTAATGTCTTATAAATATTTCATATATTTATTGTTATGGCCTACCAAAAGCAGTAAAAACTTTTTTTCTCAGTTAATATTATTTTAATAATTTTCATTGATAATCGTTTTCCCAAGTATCCCCTTATTATTTCGGATGTATGTTGAAGGAATTATTCTTTAATCAAAACTAAGTTCAATCAAAACCCTGTAACTTTTGTTACAGATTTGTATATTTTAAAAATTATTTCTAATGTATTTTTTACTGAATCATAAATATATATGTTATAAATAATTAAAAAAAAAAAAGAAAGAAAAAACATTTGATTCTATTGCTGATTCTAATATATGTGATTATTCATTTAAAAGGACTTATTAGACTACTTAAGAAATCTATTCATAATATAGTGTAATGATTAATTAAATAATTTGATAAAAAACTTTAATGTTAGAAAACATTTACATTGTAATAATGAATTATAATATTTTTTTACAATATATTGTTATTGTTCTAATTATAATAAATAATCATCATAATATAACGAAATTTAAACAATAAAAATACCAATTTATATATATATATATATATTTGTGTGTGAGTGTGTGTGTGTGCATATACATTTTTTAACTAATATTTTTAATATATTTACTATTTTTTTCTTTATTCTTCACAATTATTTTGCTATGTTATTTTTACACTGAATTTTAAAAATTATTTTAAAATCAATTTTATATAAACAACTAAGTTATTTATAAGTTGTTTGTAACGGATAAACAGCCTTTCTATACTCAATGTATACATAAATGCGTACTGATCTTCAGAAAGTGACAAAAAGAGTGGGAGAAAGAAAAAGAAGTGGAATCAACGTCTTTCTTTACCGTATATTGATGTAAACGTATATGCGTAAGTATACAGAAAGAGATCTTTCTCTCCTATATATATATATATATATATATATATATATATGCTTAGCATCTCGTGACGATTTTTGATTACGAGTCAGCTATTTTTTTCTCCATGAAAAAGTCTATCACAAAAGTGTCCGGCACAATACGCCAACAAAGTTTTCACTTCAACAAAACTGTAATAATATGGTAAGAGTAAAAACGGGGAAAACTGTCCTCATATTAACATAAAATTTTTATTTTTGAGACGTTAGAAAGGATAGAGTAAGACGATAGTTTTGAAGATAGAGAAAGTAATTTTTTAGTAAAAAAAATACTGTGAAAAATGGAAAATTAGATTATTATACTTTTGTAGTTCTTTCTTTTTGTAGTAAATAAATAATGGTTTAGCTGTATGTTAGGAGTTTTGGAAAATAATTATATTAGTATAATATAGTATTATAGTATAATAGTATATTATAATATAGTATTATATTAGTATAATTACAATTAATTATAATTTTTAAATTTCGTAAAATGTTAAATCTACTCTTTAAACCAACCAGTTTTAACCAGCTTTTAAAATCCATTCAGTAAGAATAAAATGTCGTTTTATTTTTTCTATAAATTATTAAATGAGACGAAAAATTCTCTCATTGTTTGGATTAATCACGATTATTTATTTTTTGAAGAAGTGGGCATCAACAACTATGGTCATTAGCCCGCTGGAAATTGGTAGCTTATGAAAAAACGCTATCCCTGATCGTAATTCGAACTGGGGACCTTCGCACAAAATGCTGAGACGCTACCTACTTAGCTAGGGAGGTCGACAATCATGATTATTATTTTTTTTAAATTATATAATTTGAAAATTCACCACTGGTTAAAAGGAATCAAGCCAATTAGAGTAAATATATTAATTGATAACCTGTCATGCTAATTGAATAAACCAGCTATTTAAAAATTTCATTGGATGTTAACTTCAATTCATTGTAATATAATACTGATGTTAAAAAAGAGCAAATCAATAGAATGAATAGAACAATAAAAAACGTTTAGGAATAAGGTGAGATGAGAATGTCTTCAGATGTATTTTATTACCGTAATTATCTAGTTTCTTATTTTTTTTTGGCGGCGAGAAGCGGGCAGTGTTAACTTAAATTTGCAGGCAAAGGTTGTATAGTAGGAAATCGATAAGTTTTTAAGATGTACTGCAGGGTGTTCGGAGCTAAATTAGAGCGAAATCTGGGTCGGTATAAGATATGAATTGAATACTTTTTTGCTGACTGATAAAAGTTATAATTATGGAAATAATTGTTTAAATTTAATAAAAAATCGAATGGAATGGCAAAAAATATAGAAATACGACTCTAGGAACTAAGAATAATATATGAAAATTACGAAAAGGTAGAAGGGTATCACTTCCAAAAATATCTTAATAAATAGTGTGACAAGAATGTTTGCAATTAAAAAAGATAATTAAAAAAAAAATTTGGAAATTAAAAAATAAATAAATAAAAAGTGAAAAAAGATTTCCTTTAAACATTTTTTACTCACTTTTCGAAGATAGTGCACAATTAATTTCAGTTGTATGATGTCATTGGGCGGGGGGGGGGGAATAAAAATCAATTTTTATTTTTTTTTACGTTTTGATGTATGAGGAGTACGAAAATACTGTTAAATGCCTATGTATAAAACTTTGTAGTTTAAACATCTCCAAAAACACTACATTACTTTCATTGAAATTTAGATATATTGTAGTAGATTATGTGAAGTCATGCATGTAAAAATTTGATGAGTATTAGTTTTTTTTTTTTCTTTTAGACACCGCCGGGGCCACTGGACCCACCGTTAGGCATAACTCAGTCGCCGCGGAGTGTCGTGGCAACAGATTACCCTGCCCCCTCCCTGCCTTGGGGTTCCTTAAGAACCCTCCCCTCCCATCGGGGTCTCCCCTGATTCTTCAAGGCACCCGATCCTCCGCTTGTGGAGAACCGAAATGCCCCTCCTCAGAGGAGCTACCTATCCCTACCGAGAGTCGGATGTGCATTGCACACACCCGACTCTTCTCCCCCGTGCACGATCCTCTGAACCCTCGAGGGGCCGGCCCCCATGCGTCCTCGGAAGTACTCCGACCCAGGGCACTCTTGCGTGTGCCCTGGACCAAGGTATCCTTAGGAATTGGACTGCCTTCCTGGCCCTACACGTCGCCACGATTCGCCTCCTGGTACACATCTCGTTTTTATTTTAATTAATTAATTTATTATTTTATTTATTTATTTATGATGAGTATTAGTTAAGTAGTTCTTGAGTTACGCTTAATTTAAGGTAGAATGTATTTGAGCGCCGGCCTCCGAGGCGCGAGTGGTAGCGTCTTGGCCTTTCATCCCGGTCAGGTATGGCATTTTTCACACATGCTACAATTCATTCATCTCATCCTCTGATGATATACCTTACCGGTGGTTCCGGAGTTTAAAAAAAAAAAAAAGAATGTATTTGGGCGGGGCAAATTAGAAGCGTGGTTTGTTATGATGCTGCATGTTGAAACGGTAACTTTCTTTATCTGTAGTATCTATTTTTATCAATATGAAACCAATTTAAAGCCATATTAGTTAACGAAAATTCTGTCTTCTTTAAAATTTAAAGTT
Source organism: Zanna intricata (assembly GCA_010016005.3). Classification (NCBI taxonomy): domain Eukaryota; kingdom Metazoa; phylum Arthropoda; class Insecta; order Hemiptera; family Fulgoridae; genus Zanna; species Zanna intricata. Next base: position 2,688 of record JAAAKQ030275211.1, on the reverse strand, counting down.
AAAATTAATTTTCGTAATTTTGAAAATTTCTAAAATTTTCCGTTTCGTAGGCCTGTTTGTTTTGTCAAATTGCTTTTAAAAGCTAAACATTTCGTCATTCTTACGTTAAAATATTTTCAATGATACGATTAGTAACCCGAGACTTCTAAATTACAAAATAAACTAACTTTTAAAGTTTTATTTTTGTAAACGCCATCCTTCCAGCCCCGTAGTAAAATTGTAAAGATTTATTTCTACCCGTACTGGTCAAACAAAACGATGGTCAAATGTTAACTTATTAAAGTTAACATTTTTTTAATTTGGAATGTTTCCAACTTGGTGTTGACCAAGTACAGTACAGAGTAATTACCTTCTAGGTAAGATAGTTTAAAAGTTCATAAAAAAAAAAAAAAAAAAAAAAAAAGTTAATTTGACTAAATGAGTGTCTGTAATTTTATAAAACATAAAAATTATTTTTCATTTCATATTATTTGAAAACGGAACAAAATTATGATTAAACAAATATTTTTTTTGTGGTAATTTAGTGAAATTAATTTTTATACGTAATTGCGTATGAAAAACTTATTTTTATGAAAAATTAATCTTTTATTTACTAAAATTTTCTTAAATAGATTTGTAATTACTGATAACAAAAAGAAAATGATGATGATGGTAATTCATTTAGTATTAGAAAAATTATAGTATATCAAAGCCAAAAAATTATTTCGTACTAGGAAATTGGTAAAATTAACTTCGTGTTACTTTTCAAAATGTGTCTGTTGAGTCTTTTTTCCACAAGCATTATTATTATTATTTAGGAATTTAAATTTTATTATTTACTCATAAACTGTTGCTTATTGCTTTTATTTCGTAAATTAAAGTGATGTTACGTATCTTTATAGATAGTGTGCATTATCTGTTCGTTCACCCTCATTTTTATAACCTTAATATTGAGTAAAGAAAAAAAAAACTTACTTCCGTTTATTTTGATTTCATTCTATAGTAGGAAATATTTTTATTTGCCATCACATATATAAGCAGCCAAATAGCAAGGCAATCTGGCTTTTTTTGTAGAAGATATTTATTTTTTATTTTAAGAAACTATTTTTCTGGTTTTTGACTAAGTCTTTATATTTATTTTTTACGACTTCATTATTTTTAGCAATTTATATTAAATATGAAATATAAAAACGAAAATGTTTTAGATAATTTTTAGTATTGTAATGTATAATTTTAGTAATGATTTTAATTTTTTTGAACGAGTCGTTTTAAAATTTTTTATATTTATAAGAAACAGCTACAGAGGTGTGCCATAGATACGTCCTCCGTGCGACTAGGCTCTCCGGGCGGATTATCCTAGTGAGCGGCGTCTCGGAATGACATCTTAGGTGTCCAGAATTGATTAACTCTTGTGTAAAAAATTTATATAACGAAAGTTAAATTAGAAATTTAACTGTAGAAATTGATACTAACGAATTGAAATTTTCCGCTAGTGATCGGTACGTTCCGGTGCCTAGTAGGTACGTTCCGGTGGTTATAGTTCATTATTTTACGAACAAAAACAATCACATAAATAAAAAAAATATATATTATTAATATATATTTCTCATGTATATCGATTTATAATAATATAACTTATCACGAGTGCGCCAAACACGGCCTCTTAGAAACTACTGTCGCTTTCTGCTGATCTCTGGCAGAATTTATATTCCCTTCTACCTTTTTCTTTTTCTGTTTCCGGAACCACTGTGAGGTATTGCTTCAGAGGATGATATATGTGAATTAAATGAAGTGTATACTTGGACAGTCTCAGATCGGTCATTTCTGAAATGTGTAGTTAATTGATACCCAACTACAAAATATCTTCTAGATTCCTTTTTTCATTATTATTTTCTCTTTCTTTCTTATTAATTGGAAGAAATCTATTATCCTGATCCGATATACTGGTCCGTCACATTACATAGCAATAAATAAAGTATAGAATTGGTTCTTTTAATAAAATTACTAACATACAACATATATAAAATAAATGAAAGGTATAACAAGTGAAGACGAAAATGGCTGGCAGAACATACTTCTCTGGCAATTGAAAAATTATAAAACAAAAGAATATGTCATAAGTCACCGTTATTAGTTTAAAATTCCCACCATGCAAACCGAAAGAGGATCCCTCTCCTGTACGCCAATCGTCTATTCAGTTCAACGACTGCAGGAGCAAAGTCTGTCCACTGTTGCACCGATCAGTGCTTACATATTTACAATTTCTAAATATATCTTATTTCTAAAGTAACAAAATAATTATTAAATTTAAATTAGCCTTAATTTTTATAATATACGTTTTTTCATCAAGACTAAAAAAATCGACTTGTTTTTGTGGTTAGTTAGCAAAATATGTGAATATGAACAGTGTAGAATCTCTAACATGTTTAAAAAAATCATAAAAATGTTCGTAAATTTCCTTTAAGTATAGGTAGGTCGGTCGTGTTGTGGATTTCGTCTGGTACAGACGTCTCTCTGTGTTTGCCTCTGTTTTATGGTATTTTTTGGACTGGTTTTATTGGCGATATTCGTTTTAGTTTTGATTGGGATTTGTCGGTGGAACATTGGTGATTACTTATGTGCAATTTCAGATGTTTTGGATGCTCTTCAGTGCAATTTCGATTTTTTTAAGTCTTGTATTTCTCTTTAAGAAATAATAGAACTTTATTT